>JASDQU010373194.1:31646-42990 GCA_032191745.1 Picea mariana
CAAATCATGTACACCAAAAGAATGGACGAGATCCTACCCCATTGTTGATGTTTCGATTTGTTAAAATCCAAACAACCACCTCATGAGGATAAATATCCCCCTGCATTTTTATAGAGGTGGTACTCGTCTATATTTTTTGAAAGATATATCTTGATACTTGTAATATTAAAATAGGAGATACTCAAAAGAAACCCCAATATTTATCACTCAACAAAATAGAAAATACTAGTGATTGAAAAATAATATATTCGCAAAGAGAATTCCTGAGAAGAGGACCAAGAATCTTTCAAAGACTATGATACAATATATGAAAAATATTGTACAGAAATCAAATAACCATTATATGAAAAATAAAATAATTCTCACATCCATCGCAGTATCATAATTTTGATCACATTCATAAGAAGGAAAGACACACGTCCACAATTAAGAGAACTTTAAAAGAGTGTTTCATTCAAAATAGAAGAGATTATGACAGGTTCACTTCAAACATCCCATGCTCAATAACTTAGAGTTTGAGAAGTAACTGAAATTACACCCCAAAATCATTCTTTTGGGAGTTAAAAAATAATAGTCTGTAAATAAAATAAAAATGGCATTTGTCAAAATGGACTGGGATTTGGCTCACGTGGACTATAAAATGAAAGTGGAAGATGGCTGAACCTGAAAAGAAGAAAGAAGGAAATGATTAGAGACTAGTTATGTTTTCTCAATAAATACAAGACACAACTGGGTGATTCTTGAACGAGAAGAGAAAAAGAATAGGGAAATTATGAAAGATGTGATCAATTTACTCACTGTGATATATTTCTCTCTCTATCTATATTCCTGTCGACGTGCCTTTTGTATCCTCCTTTGTCAATATTCTTTGACCATTTGTAACTGCCATTTCTTGATTTGTTTCCGCTATTTTGATTAAATGTTGCTTTAACCAATTTGCAATGTAATCCCTCTTTGGTGAGACAATTACCTCTTTCCTTACTCTTATGTCAAATAATGAATCCTCTATTTCTTGGTAGTCAATTGAAATTTGATGTAACATGAATTTTATGTCTTCATTCTTGTTTACATAATTGACTAAACAAATTTCTACTTCAAATTCTGAATACTCTGTTAAACTATTGAATCTTTTGGCTGATGCAAATTTCAATTATTCTAATTTATTTTCAAATTGATCCTTAATCATAAATATAAAATTTGAAATTATATTTGGCTCATCAACTTCTCTGGTTGTTCCAGCTAGATCCAACTCAACTAATTTTAGATATGATTATCCATTTTTGACACTTAAAGTGTCAAGATAAGCCAATATTTCTTTTAAAAATTTAATTCTTTTAATCCAACATGCCTTTAGTTGTTTAATGCAGACCGGGGAGGGTAATTCTTCTTCTTTTATTTTTAATTCACTCATATTTGATACTTTCATAATAAAGGTGGTAACAACTCCTTTATAAAACTCCTCATCGTTTTTTAGGTTGACCTATAGATATTGTCTCGGGTTCATCATCCTTGATCCTAAAGAAATGAGATTATTTACCAATTCCCAAGTCTCAAGGACTAAATACATTATTTTCTTAATGTTTTCCCCAACATATCTTTTGATTGTAGCAAGTAAGCTTGATTTCCCTCTAAATCGTGAACTGGATTCTAGTGTTCTATCAGATCTTCTCTAGGGAAAAATCGTAGCAATTGGGCTAACAAATATGGGACGTGGAATTAGAGCATTCTCCAATTCTTTAACTCTTTCTTTTAAATTGGCATTTTCATTCTCCATTTCATCAACTGACATTTTAAGGGCTTCACCTTTGATTTCATGAATTCATACAATTTTTTATGGTGGAACTCCATTTAGGTCAAAATATGAGCTCGACTTTCCTTGAACCTTTTTGTTTCTTGAATGATTTTTCTCAAAAACTAATTTATTTGAATATTTATCAAACATATAATTATCTAGAGTTATGGATTATTCTTCAAAAACAATTTCTTCCTGTGTGGCAAGTTCTGTTGCAACTTGTCTGCTTTACTGCACTATTTGTTCTTCGTTGGGGAATTCTATGTCTTCAATATTTTCATCCAAGTCCATGTCTTTAACAGTGATTTCATATTTAGTTTCGACCTCATTTTTTTCTTCCTATTTTATCTACCTTTTTATTTTACTAGTTACTGAAAGTTATAGGGTCTTTCAGGACTTCCCTTAGGAGGATTATGGTCACCTCCATTATCAGAATTTTCCATTGAAGACATATTTTGTTCTTGTGTTGCTGACTGATAATTTGGTTTTGGTTAGCTATTTTTATGAGATACATTAGGAGAACAAGTACTCCTCTCATTGACAACTCTTCCCCTTTGTTTATGTTGGTCAGTAGTGCTAATAATAGTCTTAATGCACTCTTGTTTATTTTCAACAAATATTTCTTGAGGGCCCTCGCTTGTGCCTTCTTCTTTTCCAAATAGAAATGAATTAGCAACTGAAACACTAAAACCAAAAGATGTCATATGATCCATAAACAAGTGGTTAGGTCCAAACCCTTTTATTTCATCTGCTAACTTTAAGTTATACTGGTCAAAATGCATTGAAAATTCATCAATATTTGAAATACTTCTCAACAAAATTTCCCCAATTCTCCAAGGCAGGGGAATGAATTGTTTATTTCTTTTTTCATGAAAGAAGTGAGCCTAAAATATGTATTGTCTACAAACCTTTACAATAAATGTCTTTTCTGAAACATAATATGAGAGATATAAAGGTTTTTCTCGAGAAAAATAAATTATGATAACACTATAGTGCTCCATGGCTTGCATGCTTCTTTTATTATCTAGGAAAGTTGTTGTTTCTAAATATAGCCTTGATGTTTTTGGCCCAAAGATAACTTTTTTGAAGAAAGAAACCAATACATTATGAACTTCATAAAAACAATATATAGCCTTATGTTTCCATAAGTTGGACCACATATGTACTAGGTCAATTTTACAATTAACTCATTTTCCCAAATTCAAACCCTTGAAAACATGACAGTAAGTAGGRAGAAGATTAGKTATGAAGACATAAAAAAAATTGTTCTTCTTGAAATTTGATAACTAAAAATATATTTCTCCAAAAATTATATTTTCCCAGTCGAAAATTTATTTTTCATGAATTGTAAAATGTAAAATATACGGAGCCAATTGGGGAATAGTAGTTGTAGATTCTTGACCAACTACTTTGGTGAAAAGCCATGTTATTTCTCGATAAGGTTTTTTTTTTTAAATTGATATGGATGTTAGATAAGTCTTTTGGAATCAATGTTGGGTCTTAGATATATTCCTACAGAAGCTCTAGTCTATTCTTTCTTTCCTTCAGTAAACTCTTGGCTTGATCCAGGAGGATCCAAGAACACTCACAGAGGTCTAGGAGGATCCAGAATGATCACAGAGGTTTAGGAGGATCCATAAATAATAAAAAAGTGATCATCTCAATTGCTCCCAAAAATCCCATCAATATGTAGAGATCTACGATATCTTTCCAATAGTGCAAAAATATCCTCCAAAAAAGTTTGTATACAAAAGATATGGTTGGTCAAAGTTCGAGTCAACCAAGAAAAAAAGGCAAAAGTCAAAGGGGTCAAAGGTGACATGTGTCACCACTAAAAGGGTGACATTGGCATGACCATACAGGTCATACAGTGATGATGTAGGATGCCTCATATGGCGACACGTGGAAGGTAGGTGATGTGGCATGTCCAGTTGGCAAAGTTACTTAGCAATCCAAGTGGACAAGTTATGTGTTGACATGTGGCCAAGAATAGACCAATGAGAGGCCACCACATGGCAGCCACCCATTGGCCAATTATGGTTTATGTTTATCAAAAATTTGGGAGTCGATGGGGGTTGAACCCGCAACCTCCCAAGACCTTACACAAGCCCCCTTTACCATCGTGCCATCACATAAGACTTAACTTGTATATGGCATGATTTTTATTTAAAGTGACATGGTGTGTTGTGTCATATGCCATGTAATATAACTGTGACTAAATTTCCCGGGGGGAAAACCATATGCCACTATAACCAAATAAAAAAACAACCCAACAAATTAATATATGATTCAAAACATAACACAGCAACCAACGGTCAGTGGAGATGGAACCCACGGCCTCCGCCTAATTTATCTAACGTTTTAACCAATGCATCATTGGCGCCTGATGTTACGGGATACCACTAAACTTATAATTAAGTTTCCACAACTTTCACGTGGAGGTTCATACCTAGGTCTATATATGGGTGCACGGTCCAAGACGGGAACATATACCAATGTGGGCACATTTTCCAATGCATACATGAATTCTGAGGCCAAGTATAGTAAAAATTTGCATAGATTTGTGTGCAATAAGAGGAGCCAAGCATGGTAATGTCTCGATATGCATGCCATGAGGTATAATCACTGCACCTAAGCAACTTTATACTCATTTTTCTCATTTTCTCATGAGGAGTATGAATTTGAGGTATGTTTTATGATTATTTGTCATTTGTAAAAGTTTTAGTCCAAATTCCCATTAATGAGTGCCATAGTGTTTCGTTTGGCATGTAAAGAGGGTAAAATTGAGCCATCTCAGAATATGATCAACTTTATACTCATTTTTCTCAGAATTTCATAAGGAATTCAATGGTAAATTCCTTTTATGAGTTTGAGTAGCGGAATTCAAGAGAGCCCATAAATTTGGTTTTTGGAAGTCCATATTGTAATGTAATTTGACATTTTGAGATTATGAGAAGAAGTCTCACTGTTTGAAGGGAACTTGAGGATGAAGTGAATTATGACATCAATATTGTATATTTGAGTTCTTTTATTTTTTGTTATGTTATCTCGTAATTCTTCAAATTAATCATTAGTTTATGAGATTTTGGATAAGAAGCACAACATCATTTTTTTTTTGCAAAGCACCTCAATACAATTAAGAATTAATTGTGAATCAAGTTAGATGTTATATGCATATTTTAAAGGAATAAGTGGTATCTAATGATTTTTGGATCAAGTGGTATCAGAGCTATTTTTGACATGTGTTGGTAAGTTGTTGATGTTACAAGGTGCAAGACTCAGATTGGTAAAGGTGTTAAAGACTCTTGATGGGAGGACAAAATGAGTAAATACCTCATGAATTTAAGGCTATAGAAGAACAGTAACCGACATATTCAGAATGAGAATTTTGAATTAAGGATGCAACTGCAAACTCTTGAGGAAGAGAAACAAAAGCTGCAATATCGATTTATATATCATGAGGAATTCCATAGATTTATTTTTCATGAATTGGAAAGAAATTTGCAGACCAAGAATCAAGTATTGGCACCATCACAAAAAATTAGTCTTACCTTCCAATCCAGATAAAGGTAACCTGTGTAAGACATCTCCAGAGAAAGATGTGCACTCTAAAGAAGGAATGAATATGTTTCCCATTGGTAAATGGTTATGTATCCATGTGCTTCATGTGGAACTAATAACCATGATATGGGGAAGTGTCGGAGAAGACAATCTGTGCAAGAAAAACCTTTTGGATTACTAAGAGGGGGGGTGGGGTTGAATCAATAATAGAGAAATTTAAGCCTTTTTAACCACAATTTATAAGTGGTGTTTATCTTTATGATCAATTTACCATTATCATTCAACAAGTGTAAAATAAATGAACCATGAACAATGAGCAATCATACACATACACAGTACACCAATATTTTATGTGGAAACCCAATGCAGGAGAAAACCACAGAATGATTTTTCTTATATGGATTTAAGAATTACATTCATTAGAAGGACAATCTTCCTTTGTTTTCCAGCTGCAACTGGAAGGAGGCTCCAATTCCCTATCTTTTTAGGATACAACCTAAGGTAAGATCCAACTCCCCAATTCTCTGGCTACAACTAGAAGGAGGCTACAACCCCCTATATTCTTCGGCTACAAATGGAAAGTGGATACAACGACCTATCCTTTCCCTATCCAATCCCCCTGAAATATAAGTGTCAAATAAACGATGAAACCAATGCCACATTGTCACTGTGAGATATACCATTGTAAACATGTACCAATATGTGCCAACAACCTGTAACCAACCTGTACCAATAGCTTGTAATCATCCTGTACAAGAAAAAATCATGTACCAACCAATACCAACATGTACGCGACCTGTATATGCTTCATATCGTGTATGTACATGACCTATCTATATTGCACCCTGTGTATGTACATGACCTGTCTATACTGCATCCTGCGTACACCTTCGAAAAGATAGGGTTTTCACTTTTCTGAAACTCAGACATTTTGTTGCCTCTATCACATCAACCTGTAACCTATCATTGTGTCCAATCTATAGTTGTGCCCTATGCATACATCATCATACATATCCATTAACCAAGTGCATCTATGTCTCTCTAGTCATGTTCCATACATATGTATACAATCATGATCAAGTGTAATAACCCTCACATGTACTAGACATCAAACCCTTACCGATATCCAGCCTCAAACTACACCAACAACTTTACTAACACATCACAACCAAAAAACCTCAACCATGTACCAATGAATACAAGATATGTCTCAACACTCAACCCAATCAAAATGTAACAATGATGAATACCAAACATACCAGTGTTTTATTTCTATAGATCTATCTCATACAATAAGTTCCATACAACCAACAACCTCTCTAGGGAAAATCCTCAAACTCCCATAAGCATATCTCATGTAGACAACAATATCCAACTACACATAAGAATATGACATACCTTTTGACCATGTAGATAGATCTGTTGTACCTAATCATTTTAGACCTTCATGGGAACTTGTTTTCAAACTCTAAGAACCTGGCACTCTCAGAAACTCAAGATTTCATAAATTTTTTCAAATGTACACTTCCTCATTCGCTTCCATCCTGCGTTTGTACATGACCTCTTCCACTGCAACTCGCGTACACCTAAAAAACTAGGTGTTGTTTAAGTATTTATGAAACTCCAAAACTTTCTTTGTCAACCCTTCTTGCTACTACAGACTTTCGTAACTTCAGGTGTATCAATGAGTACCTAAAATAAACCTTACAAAATAATAGATATTCAATGTGCTCAATAAGTGCGAATAGGAGACCCTTCCTCTCTTATTTATACTCTCCAAGTAACTTTCTCAAGGGGTTACCTTCTAACTAACTTAACCCAACTTCCTTCTTTTATGGCTAATCCACTTCTAACCACTTGTCCACTTATAACCACTTTATCCAAAAATAATAAAATCACCACTTCTAGTTGCAACTAATTTGTTTTTAATTATTTTCTTTTTGCAACAATTTAACTCATGATTAACTCCTAGTTACAACCATTTTGACTAGTAAACTTCTCTTAGGAGATTCTAGAATAAATTGACTTCTTTGACCTTCTAGGGGCTTCTACATAGCTCATGAGGGTTCTCTAACTTCACAAGGTCATAACTCTCTAACTGTGAGGAGTTATATGGTGTTCCACAGATCATCGGAAATGGAATCATGGATGATTTTAGGGGCTAAATTTCGCTCATGGGCTAATTTTCCATGGTTTTTCCAAAAATGAGTTTCACTATTTTAAAAATTATTCGCCCAAATTCTATAGGATAAAATTATTTTACCTTAAAAATCACCAAAAATTTATAAAAACTACATAAAATCCTTACAAATTTGAATATTTTTAAAAAAATATCGTCAAACATTTATAGTTGGCATATGAAGGATTATTAAGATTCGCCAAGGTTTTTACATTTTAAAATAAATTTCCATCCTTAAAATCATCCATGAATGGAATGACATGTACTATCCATATAGAATAGTCTTATCGGAGAATACATTGATATTCATACATTTATACCTCAAACAATATTGAGTCCCTTAACCATAATGTTGGGACTGCCAGAATTTGCTACCAGACTTGCTTCAAGGGTTGACATCAGTGACAACCAACCCAACTAATCAACAATATCCCCTTTTGGCATTGATGGACACACTTTTATGCAACATTGAATTCATATCGCTCATGCTTCCCATGTGACCATCTCTCCCACTTGAATCATGCCTTATTTTTCTCTCTCCAAGCATCTAACTCTCTCACCATGCATCTAATAAATCTCTCCCCCTTTGACATCAATGGAAAAGGTAACTTCCTGTCGTGGCTGCTCCCCCTAACTTAATTATCCTTGGGGTTGCTCACCCTGACTGAACTCTTCCTGAAAATGCTCCCCCAAACTGAACTATCCTCTTTATGGTGCTTCCTCATATAAATATAAGACATATAAGAATAGCATTCAAAATTCATTATGGGGAAAAAACTATTCCAAGTTTTCGATGAAGATACTCAAAGACTTCCGTTGGAAGTGGTTTTGTAAAGATGTCTGCAATCTATTCTTTTGTGCCAACATACTTAACTCAAATGTTCTTCTCTACAACATATTCTCATAGAAAATGATACTTGATTGGAATGTTCTTTGTCTTGGAGTGCATCATTGGATTATTTGAGATATCGATGGCTATTGTATTATAACAATTTATCGGAATGGGCTCATCATACTCAACCTATATATATTTCAATGTTTGTTTCATCCATAGAACCTGTGTACAACATGTTTCTACAATATACTATGCTTCAGATGTAGATAATGATATTGATGACTATTTATTGCTTAGCCAAGATACCAAACACTCACCCAAGTAGAACATTGCTCCATTTGTACTTTTGTTGTCATCAATGCAACCTGTCCAATCTGCATCTGTGTAGGTAATAAGTGATAGATCATTTCCTTTGGGATACCATAATGCAAAATCTTTTGTACCCTTGAGATATTTGAATATCCTCTTTATTTCTAGAACTTGTGATTCCTTTGGTGTTGTTTGAAATCATGTCACTTTTCCAAATGCCTACATTACATCTGGTCTAGATGATGTCACATAAAGTAAATTTCCAATCATTGACTTGTACTACCTCTGATCTGTATACTTTGAATCATCATATTTACTTAACTTACAACTGGTATGCATAGGATTGTTTATTGGTTTTCAATATTCCATTCCGAACCTCCTTAGCATTTCTCTAATATACTTGGTTTGAAAAATAAAAATGCATTGGCTGCTTTGACATATCTAAAGACCCAAAAATAAGGATAATTCTCCGAGTAATGACATTTCAAATTCATTCTGCATATCCTTTGCAATTTTTTGGCTCATCTTGTCTTAATCACTTCCAAAGATAATATCATCAACATAAAATTCAATTAACAAAATACTATCTTGATTTACCTTGATGTAGAGGTTGTTGTCTGCATTTCCTTTCGTGAACCCTTGTTGTAAATATCTGTTCAGTCTGGAATGCCATGCTCTAGGGGCTTGTTTGAGACCATACAAGGCCTTTTTCAACCTGCAAACATAATTTTCATTATCTGAAAATTGAAATCCTTTGGTTGCTTAATGTAGACTTCTTCTTCTAGTTGCCCATTCAGAAAGGTTTATTTCACATCCATCTGATACACTTTAATATTCTTGGAGCATGCATAAGCTAGGATCAATTTGATTGCTTCCATTCTAGAAACTAGGGAAAACGTCTCTTCAAATTTGATGCCTTCAACCTGAGCATATATTTTACATACCAATATAGATTTGTTCCTAGTAACTTGTCCATATTCATTCAATTTGTTTCTAAAGACCCACTTTGTGTCAATCACATTCTTGTACCTTGGTCTTGGAACCAATTCTGTAAGGTAGCTAGAGAGGTAGTGGGGGGGCCTAGAGGGCCCATAGTGATAATAGTGGAGGTCATTCAATGTAAGGTGGACTAGGTCCACTATATTATTAAATAAGGCCCACTATGGTAGTTAGATATAATAAATGGGTAATTAGATATAATAAAGGTAAGAGGACTTCTTAGAAGGTTCTACTTCTAGAAGATTCCTCCTCTAGAATGTTCGTAGGTGATGGTAGCACTATATAAAGGGGTTCAAGCAATGTAATGATACATGAAGAGAAGTATTGTATTTGGAGCGGTAGCTCAATAGGAGGATGCCCCCTCGAAGAGGCAAGTGAATAGGAGAGGATCCCTTCCATAATAGGATCCATCGTATGGTGTTGCCCTACCTCAAGGGTTGGATATAATAAAGTGTGGTTTCGCATATTGTTCCGATATATCTATTGTGGTGACTTTGTATTCATTCTTTGATTCTTAACAAGTGGTATCAGAGAACTTTCCTTGGGCAGACATTGTGGACAAATATTTTTTATTTTTGCAGTTTTTTTTTTCGGAGAAAAAAAAAGAGGGCCGTGACATTTTTTAATTTTTTAGTATATTTTTGTGCAAAATTTGCAGAAAATGGTTGTATATATGATTTCCTTTCAGAAAAAAACCCAGTTAAAAAAAAAAATCGTTCGAAATGGAGTCCGAGAAGTCAAGATATTAAAGTTTTAAAATCTGCAATTTTTCAGGGTTTTTTCCATGGACGACAGCGCGATTTGTTTTTATTTATGTAGCAGTTGGATGCCGAATTTTCTCAAAAAAGTTACATATCTGAGTTACTCTCACAATTTCACCCAATTTCAAAAAAAAAATCAGCCGAAATGGAGTCCGGGAAGTGAAGTTATGAGCATTTTAACTTCAGCAGTTTTTTAGGGTTTTTTCAGAAAAAACTGTGATTTTTTGTTGTAACTTATTGTTCTATTTTTTGGGTTTTTTCATGACGGCTGTGGGACCGAAGGGTTCATAGGTGCTTAGATGGCTATTTCTTCTCAAAACCTGAAAGAAATTCTTGAATCATTCAAATTTCAATTGTTTCACACATTGGATGACAGATTGGATGCATTTGCACATGGCCTCACAGACAGCCTCACAAATAGTCTCACAGACGGCCTCAATGATAGTTTTCGTAGTATTCAAGATTCATTGAATAACATGCAGGAGAGATTTCTTATGGAGGGCCTCAGGGATGAATATAATCAAGAAATATGTGCTTGGTATGATTTTGAGGATGATTGTGATGATTGGTATATGGATAGTTGTCATTTCTGGGATGACAACCACTTCCATATTTTATTTGATGACTCCACTCCACCTTCTGTAGATAAAATCAATGTCCCACATCGGGATCTAGTTACCAGCATTCAGTCTGCATATTCTACAATGGTATTATTCCTTCCAGATTCTGCTACGACCCTTTTCCACTATGTGGATGGATCTTCTTATTTGGATCCACATGATAGGTGTTAGTCTTTGGAGCATCATTTAGAGTTGGTTATTCGGTTCCAAAATCTTCCATGGGGAGTTCACATGAGAACTTGGACATGGGACCTGGGTTTACAATGGTGGTTGGACTGCTTCAGCATG
>JASDQU010373194.1:65350-103195 GCA_032191745.1 Picea mariana
ATTTGCTGGTCTTCCTTTCAATAGCTCATAGGGATTTTTGTCAGTGTTGTTTCTGATCATTACTCTGTTTTGAATGTGAATTGTTGTATGCACTGCCTATGTCCAAAATATATCTGTCAATTTTGAATCCATTAGCATTGTTCGAGCCATTTCCTGTACTGTCATGGTCTTTCTTTCAACAGCTCCATTATGTTTAGGTGTCCTAGCAACGAAGAATTGTCTTTTTATTCCATGATTGTTGCAGTAGTCCGTAAATTCCTTTGAAGTGAACTCTCCTCCATTATCATATCTCAAGCGTTTTATTTTTTAATGCATTTCATTTTCAACCATTTCCTTGTAGATCTTGAAGTTTTCAAAAGATTCTGACTTATACTTGAGAAAGAAAACTGCAGTCATTCTTTTATAATCATCAACTAGTAACATAAATTATTTCTCACCTTTTAAACCCTTTGTTGTAGTCGGTCCAACTAGATCAATATGCACAATTTCCAGTGATCTTGTCATTGAATATTCCTTTTATTTGAACCTGGTCTTTGCTTGTTTTCCTTGTTAACAATACTGGCATAAAGTGTTGGTTGGTTTCGTGATCTGGGGAATTTCTCTAACTACTTCTCTTCTGCTAACTTTGACAAGGTTATCAAAATGTATGTGACCAATTCTTCTGTGCCATAGCCAACTTTCATCTTCCTTTCCTAGACAACACTTTTCATTTCCAATTTCACTTAATACATATATGTTGCTTGAAGTTCTTGCAGCTGTAGAAATCAATTTTCCTGAACCTTCTTTTCTTATCTTGCATTTTTTTGAATCAAAAGTAACCTTATGACCTCGATCACACATTTGACTCACACGTAGAAGATTATGTTTCATATCTTCTACTAGTAGAACATTTTTGGCCTTGATATTCTTGTTCCCAATTCTGACTGTGCCTTTTCCAATGATTTTATCTGAATCATCATTTTCGAAGGAGACTAATCCATCTCTTTCCTTTCGTAATGTAAGAAACCTATCTCTATCACCTCTCATGTGTTTTGAACAGCCACTGTCAACATACCAACCACGTTTCTTCTGCTTATCTTGTAAAGCGAGTGTGCATTCTTCATTGTTATACTAATCCTGCTTTCTTATCCATGTCATTTTCTGAGGTTCATGTCTGTGACTGTTGTTATTCTATTATGGTTCTCTAGGAGGGACTGTCATTCTGCAATCTTTGGCTATGTGTCCAAAATTTTTACATTTGTAACATTCCACTTCAGTGCTCAAAGATTCAAACCTGTTGTAACTTCTTCTTTGTGTTTCACTAAGCCTTCTTGGATAACCCCTTTGTGTATGACTTTCAAAGTTGTTTGTGTTCCTGTTGTTAGCTCTACAATTCACATCTTTATGTCCAAAATTGTTACATGCATAACATAAACCAAAAAAGATAGTTTAATACATGGGAGTTGAAGATCTTCTGAAAGGAGGTACTCTTATAAATTCTTCTTCTTACTGAGGCCTATTTGTCGGTTGTTAATTTTGAAATCTGAATCTTATCAGTGGAGGAATATCCCTGTAATCTTCCTTGTAGATATTCCTATCCCCCTTAATTATTTCTGCATAGATTTTTGGATACATTTCTTACTCTGTTGTTTTGGAGCTTGATCATTTTTCTATCTGATTGTATCCAAGTTCGGACTTGTCATGATGATATTTTTGACTGCTGGTAATGTCATCCAAAACTTTTGAGTTGTTCTGCATATTTTTCTTTTGAATATTCTTTCTTAATGTCGCAATATTTGCTTCCAAATTTAAAATGATCTTGTCTTTTTCTTTTAGTTGTTCTTTGAGTGCTTCTTCAATTCTTTTATCTTCTTCTATTTGAACCTTCAAATTTGTGATCATTTGTTTTAGTTCTTGAGTGTCTTCTTTCTTGTCTAGTTTTGTTTGTAGTTTCTTGTTTTTCTTCTTTTCTTTTGTGATAACTTCTATGGCACACATTAATTCTTCTCGGTAGTCAAATTCTGCCTCTTCAATTTCTTTTTCGACTTCTTCATATTCTTCTTCAGCTTCTTCATATTCTTCTTCAGAGTCTTCTTTATCAGAGTCTTCTACTGCCATGAATATAACTCTTTCTGACTCATTGTCACTGACTTCATATTCATCTAATGATGAGATGTCTTCTTTGGTGTATAATTTTTTCTTGAAAACGTTTTTTGTGGTTCTTTTGCCTTTATATTCTTGTTTTCCTTTTGAGTAACCTTCATCATTTCTCTTTTTCTTATAAAGACATTTTTTAGCAAATGACCAATACCATCACAATTAAAAAAAATTACAGGAAGCTTACCTCTATACCTACCGTCGGTTCCCTTGTTCAATATTTTGACAAAGTTGGCCACTTCTTCATCATCTTCCAAGACGTCACTGTTGTTGATATGTTCTTCTTTTTTCCTTCCCCTTTGCTTTGAATTTTTGGATGCTTTAAAGGCTGCTTATTTTATATCTAGATTTTCCTGTTCAGTTCTCATTTCATATGCTATGAAGATTCCATGTAATTCATCCATGCTTATTGAGTTTAGATCTAATATTTATTCTAGTGTTGATATCTTAGGGTCAAATCTCATAGGAAGAGATCTTAGTACATTTTGAAAAATTACAGATTCTTTGATTTCTTCTCTCAATCCCATGATTGCATTTACTGTTTCATCAAGTCTAAAAAATAAGTTGCAATATTCTCATCTTCCTTCATCTTAATTTGTTCGAACTGACCTCTGTAAGTTTGAAGCTTTGCTGCTTTGACTTTTGAATCTCCTTCATAGATATTTTGAAGTTTGTCCCAAATCTCTTTAGCGAATTTACAATGCACAACTTTGGTGAATACAGTTTCACTTAGACCATTCAGAAGTGCATTTTTGGTTTGCAATTATTCTAATTGAGTTCATTGATTTGTCATTTGTTGGAGGAATTGATGGTGTTGTGTATCCATCTACAATTGATTGCCAAATTTCAAATCCTTGTGCCTATATATATGTTTTCATCCTTCTTCTCCAAAATGCATACTTTTGTCCATTAAACTATGGTATTCCATTTTTATAGAATTTGTTGCTCTCCATGATCTACCTTCTAGTGGTTAAACTGATTTATGAAGGAACATGCTCTGATACCAATTGTTGAATTACTGAGAGGGGGGATGAATTAGTAATAGAGAAATTTAATCATTTTTAACCATATAATCCAAGTGTTATATCAATGTAGCAATATCATCCAATAACTGCAGAGTAAATAAGCAATGAACAAATGAAAAATCGTACACATACACAATACACCAGTGTTATACGTGGAAACCCAAAGCAGGAGAAAACCACAAAATTATTTTTCTTATATGTCTTGAAGAATTACATTCATTGGAAGCACGAACTTCCTTTCTTTTCTAGTTGCAACTGGAAGGAGGCTCCAACCCCCTTGTTTCTCAGGCTACATCCTAAAGGAAGATCTAACTCCCTTATTCTTTGGCTACAACCAAAAGGAGACTACAACCCCCTATGTTTTCTTATTACAATCGGAAGGTGGCTACAACCACCTGTCCTTGCCCTATCCAACCACCCTGAAGTAGAAGTAAAATGATGGAACCAATGTCACACTATCACTATGATATATATAGCTATAAACCCGTACCAATAAACCTGAACCATGCATCAATCATGCATCAACTTGTACCTCAGCCTGTAATCAACCTGTACCATAAACAAGTGCATCAGCCATGCACCAAACTGTACCAAACAACATGTAATCAACATGTACCATAAACAAGTGCATCCAACCATGTACCAAGTATGTATCAATCATATTTCAACTACTCATCAACTATGACTCATCAATATGTACCAACATCATCAACTATACACCTCATGTATGTGTCAACTCATCAACTACTTGTCTCAACCATGTACCCAACATGTACCTCAACCAAAATTATTTATCAATATCATCATCCAAATATGATTTGTAACTCTATAATAGACCTGGTCTATATGACCACATACCTGCAAACCTTCCTTAACTTTAACAACAATAGACTAGCATTTTCATCAAACTTTTGTTTAGTCTCACATGACTAGTTTTGGATTAGTCAACAACCCTAACTTGAAATAATCATAACTATGTACCTATAATGAATAAAGATCTAAAAATGATACACAATGTTCTTCAGTGTGTTTTATGCAATTCCTCCAAGTGTCACTACTTGGAACCTCTTAGAAAAGGATTTATATCAAAAATGGCATACCTTGCTGAATTTTGTCTTATTCCAGAGAGCGACCTTGTAGAGTGTGCCCCACATGGAATATTTGTTGAATCAATCTGAAAATGTTACAAAAAATACTACAGACTGTACTATAACCAAAAAAAATTGTATTACTAAATTTGGATCTGTTATTAAGAAGTTATGATTTTTTTACCCGAAAAACCTGGTTTAGACTAGTTTCAGGACTAGCCACAAACCCTATTTTCCACAGAGTGTAACTCAAAAAATACAATGACCCACAAGATGAAGTTTTTACCACATATACTTGGATATGTTTCTTGAATGGCCTATCAATCTCACTTTCGGAATCATACTATAAAAGACGTTACTATCAAAATGGTGAGATAACCTGTGAATAACATACCTTAGAAAACATCATCAAAAGAATTTATCCTCCCTTGAATTTCGACCCTCTTTTCTTCACCTTCCCTCTGAAATTCAGCTTAGATGTCGTTTGGTTACCTCAGTCACCTATAGATATTCAATATGCTCAAGTGTGATGTAAAATGAGAGAGCCTTGCCTCTTATTTATACTCTCCATCTTCTAGGTCACTTAACCCATTTCTAGGTCACTTAACCTATTTTCCTCATTTTTAGGGTTAACCACTTTCCATAATTATAAAGTTCTACATTACTTTATCATTTAAATAATCTTATTTGATTTTGTCACTTCACTTTATTATTTAAATAATTCTTCTTAACTTTGTCACTTTACTTTATCATTTAAATAATAATTTCTTCTTTGCAATCTCTTTGACTTATTTGACCTTTTGGGGCTTCAAGCCAACATATGAGGGTCCTCCAACTTCGTAAGGCCATAACTCTCAANCATATACTATCCATATAGAATAGTATTACCTTCAAATATATTAAAACTCATACCATTATACATGAAAAAATCTTGGGTCCATTACCCAAACCTTTGTGCTACCAAAATTCACTATCAGACTTTCTTCAAAGGTTGACATCAATGAAAACCAACCTTAATCAACATCTTCCTTGTAGAACCTCTTGTCTCCTTTGACTGTCTCTACATAGCTTCTTGACTGTGTTTCTTGATCTATTGTTTTGGATGTTGATCTCTTTTCTTGTTGGTTGTATCCATGTCCATACTTTTCATGATTTGTCATTTGATTGTTAATAATACCGTCCAAAACTTTGGAGTTGTTCTGCAATTTTTTCTTTTGAAGGTCTTTTATCAATGTGATAATCTCTACTTCCAAGCCTCCAATGATCTTGTTTTTTTCTTCCAACCATTCTTTGAGTGCTTCTTCAATTCTTTTGTCTTCTTCAACTTGGATTTTTAATTTAGTGATCATCTGTTCTAGTTCTTCGAAAATTGAATTTTGAGTTTCCTCTTTTCTTTTCAATTCTACCTGTAGTGACTTGTTTTTATTTTTCTCCCTTTTTATAACTTCTATGGCACTCAAAATTTATTCTTTGTAGTTGACTTATGACTCTTCATATTCTTCTTCGGTTCCTTCATCAGAATCTTCTACGGACATGAATAGAACCCTTTATGTATCACTTTCACTGACTTCATCTTCGTCTAATGAGGTGTTGTCTTCTTTGGTGCAAAAGCTTTTCTTGAGAAATTTCTTTTTGGTTATTTTTTCTTTGTATATTTGTTTGTTATTTGAATCATCTTCTTCATTCCTTTTATTTTTCTTATGGGGACATTTTCTAGTGAAATGTCCTTCTAGTGAAATGTCCAATACCATCACAATTAAAACAAATCAATGGAAGCTTACCTCTATATTTGTCGTCGGTTCCCTTTTTCATTCTTCTAACGAAGTTGTCTACTTCTTCATCATCTTCCGAGATGTCGTTGTTGTTGCTATCTGACTTTGTATTTTGCTTTCCCTTTTTCTTTGACTTCTTGGATTCTTTGAATGTTGCTTCTTTTGTAACTAGATTCTCCTGTTTAGTTCTCATTTCATAGGTTGTGCATATTCCATGTAGCTCGTCGATGCTTATTAAATCCATATCTTTTGATTCTTCTAGTGTTGAGATCTTAGGATCAAATCTCATTGGAAGATATATTAGTACCTTTTGAACAATTATAGATTCATCAATTTATTCTACCAATCCTCTAATTGCATTCACTATTTCATCGACTCGTAAAAAGTAGGTTGCAATATTTTCATCCTCCTTCATCTTCATTTGTTCAAATTCACCTCTGTAAGTTTGAAGCTTTGTTTCCTTGACTTTTGCATCTCCTTCATAAACATTATTAAGTTTGTCCCAAATCTCTTTTGCGGAGCTGCAATGCCTAGCTTTGACATACACCGAATCAACCAGACCATTCAGGATATCATTTTTTGCTTTCAAATTATTTAGGTTGAGTTTCCTTCCATTGTCATTTGTTGGAGGAACAATAGGTTCTTTAAATCCATCTACTAATGATTGCCAAACCTCAAATCCATGTGCTTGAATATATGTTTTCATCCTTCTGCTCTAGAATGTATAGTTTTTTCCATCAAATTGTGGTATTCCATTTTTATACATAATGTCACTCTTCATGAACTACATTCTAGTGGTTAAAATAATTCCTGAAGGAACCTACTCTGATACCAATTGTTGGATTACTAAGAGGGGGGGTGAATCAGTAATAGAAAATTTTAATCATTTTTAACCATAGTGTATAAGTGTTGTTTATCATTATGATCAATTTACCATTATCATTCAACAAATGTAAAATAAATGAACCATGAACAATGAGCAATCATACACATACACAGTACACCAATATTTTACGTGGAAACCCAATGCGGGAGAAAATCATGGAATTATTTTTCTTATATGTATTTAAGAATTATATCCATTGGAAGCACCAACTTCCTTTGTTTTCCAACTGCAACTAGAAGGAGGCTCCAACCCCCAATGTTTTCAAGCTACAACCTGGGGGAAGCTTCAACTCCCCAATTCTCTGGCTACAACCAGAAGGATGGTATAACACCTTATATTCTCTAGCTACAACCAAAAGGTGGCTACAACCACCTATCCTTTCCCTGTCCAACCTCCTTGAAATATAAGTGTCAAATAAATGATGAAACCATTGCCACACTATCACTGTGAGATATACCATTGTAAACCTGTACCAATCTGTGTCAAAAAATTGTAGCCAACCTGTACCAATATAATGTAATCAAACTATACCATAAATCATTATGTACCAACAAATACCAACAAGTACGTGACTTGCATATGTTGCAACTCTTGTATGTATGCAACCTATCTATACTACATCATGTGTATGTACGTGTACTGTCTATACTAAAACCTATGTACACCTTCAGAAATCTATGGTTTTCACTTTTCTGAAACTCGGACACTTTTCTTCCTCTATCACATCAACATGTAACCTATCATTGTGTCAAATATGTAGTTGTTCCCTATGCATACATCATCATACATATCCCTTAACCAAGTGCATCTATGTCTCTCTAGCCATGTGCCATACATATGTGTACAATCATGATCAAGTGTAATGACCCTCAAATGGAGTAGACATCAAACCCTTACTTATATGCAGTCTCAAACTACACCAAAAACTTCACCAACACATCACAACCAAAAACCCTCAACCATGTACCAAGGAATATAATATATACCTCAAAACTCAACCCAAACAATATGTAACACTGATGAATACCAAAAATACCAGTGATGTATTTATGTAGATCTAGAGCATACAATAACTGCCATACAACCAACAACCTCTCTAGGGAAAATCCTAAAACTCCCATAACCACATCTCATGTAGACAACAATATCCAACTACACATAAGAATATGACATGCATTTTGAACCTGTAGATAGATCTGTTGTACTTGATCACTGTAGACCTTCCTGGGAACTTTCTTTCAAAATATAAGAACTTGACACTCTCAACAACTCAAGATTTCATGGCTTTTCCCAACTGTGTGTTCCCTCCTTCACTACCAGCCCATGTATGTACGCGACCTCTTCCACTGCAGCTTGTGTACACCTCAAAAACTAGGTTTTTTTTTAGTATTTTTGCAACTCCAAAAAATTTGTCATCAACCCTTTTTACTACTACAGACTTGCATAACTTCAGGTGTATCAATGAGTACCTACAATAAACCTTACAAAATAATAGATATTTAATGTGCTCAATAGGTGCAAATAGGATACCCTTTCTCTCCTATTTATACTCTCCAAGTAGCTTCGTCAAGGGGTTACCTTCTAACTAACTTAACCCAACTTCCTTCTTTTAAGGCTAACCCACTTCTAATCACTTGTCCACTTATGACCACTTTATCCACAAATAGTAAACTCACCACTTATAGTTGCAACTAATTTATTTTTAATTATTTTCTTTTTGCAATAATATAACTCATGATTAACTCCTAGTTACAACCATTTTGACTAGTAAACTTCTTCTAGGAGCTTCTAGAATAAATTGAGTTTTTTAACCTTCTAGATAACTCATGAGGATTCTCCAACTTCACAAGGTCATAACTCTCTAATCAAGATGATTTATGTGGCGTTCCACATATCACAAGAAATGACATGGCATGTATTATCCATCTAGAATAGTCTTACCTTCAAATACACTAATATTCATCCCTTTATACCTCAAAAAATCTTGATTCTCTTAACCATACTGTTGGCACTGCCGAAATTTTCTATTGGACTTGCTTCAAGGGTTGAAATCAATGAAAACCAACCCAATTAATAAAAAAAAAATTGAGGAATAAGGATAAAGGTAAAGATCACTTCTCAAAGAAAAGGAAAAGGGGGAATGACAAAAAGGGATCATGGTTCCAAGATGGGAACAAGATAATATCCTCTTGTTGTGGTAAGAGTGGGAATTAGATCAAGAATTGTTGGACACTTTATCCACACTTATGTCCGAAGAAGAACCGGGAAGATGTAAAGGCATTTGCAAGAAGACAAGAAGCATCCCTAGGTGAAGTTAATATTCTTACTGAAATATTTGAGAAAGAATAATTCCCAATGGTTAGTCTTAACACAGTGATATATGAAGGAATCGAGGAATGGTTAGTGTACAGTGGCTCATATCTCCACATGACCAAAATGAGATTAGTATTTATGACTTTCTCAAAGTCTGACACAGATTTCTATGTAGGATATGGAACTAACACCAGATAAGCAAGAAGAGGGTATGGATATGTAATATTCTATCTTGAGTCGAAAGGAATTATGGGAATAGAACATATGTTGTATGTTCCATATTTGAAATCAAATCTACTCCCAGTTGCATATTTTGAAGATGAAGGTTATGCAGTCACATTCCAAAATGGCCAAGTTCTTGTGTATTCAAGGGAAGCTTCTCCAGACACAACAATAGTGCTTGGTGCTCACAAGGATAGGTTGTATAGGTTATTGGGAAGACCTATCATCCGATTTAATGGTTTCTTGGATTCAACATCAAATTCAATGTCGGATTCAACATTAGCGTCAGAGGCATTGTCAGAGATAGGAAGTTGTGAAACTCCTTCTAGTATTAAGGGGAGAATGAGTCCATGAATAAACCAACCATCATAAAAGATTTCATTGTAAATATGCATATTTGTAAAACGTAAGCTAAAATGCATATGTAGATATCTCCTAAAGTCTATTTGGAAGGCTTGTAAGCCACTCATTCTAGATTATAAGAGTGGGAAGGGTTATGTAAAATTATATTGCCACCTTATATGTTGATATGAGTGAGAGGGATTTTGTAAGAGATTTTCTATATCGCCACCTTATATGTTGTTAAGAGTGAGAGGAATCTTGTAAAAGGATTCCTATATATCCACCTTAAATATTGTTTGAAGAGAGAGAAATGATGTAAAAAGGGTTTCTATGTGGTTGCTTTGTTAAAGGAGTGAGAGGGATCTTATAAAGGCTTCTAAGCCTTTAACAACAATATAGGCAATTGTATTGTCTTGTTATCAGCCAAAGGACTACATATGGATCAAATTTTCTAATTTATCATTCTTATTATAAATTACCAAAGGTGAAGTAACAAAAGGATGCAGGAAGTTGGAACATGTAGATCAGAAGCGAGAAGAGCATCAAATTTATGTAAAACTTCCTAGAGTTGGTAAAGGAGAAATAATCCTCTTTGTAAATAAATATTAGGTATATACTTGTAAAGATATATGTTATTCAAAATACTATGTCATGTTTGTATGGATGTATACCTTGAGAAGAAGAAAGTTCAGAGAGTAAAGATGTTGATAGTACAGATAGAATTGTTTTCAAGGAAGGAGAGAAGTAATGGGCAGGGAATTCATTCAAAGACTCCTACATATACATCAGGAGCATAGGAACAGTGAATCCAAAAGGGAAAGGCATAGATCAACATTTTACTTGGTTTCATATCAGTCGAGATAGACTATCTTCAACAAAGAAGGAGATGGGAGTGTATGTTGAGTACATGATTCAAATTTAGATATTGCAGAGAATCAGTGAACATGACTTTTGTTATCAAGAATCTATGAGCCAAAACCAAAGCTATATTCTATTAGCAATAGTGCTAGAGGCCAGATTCAAATCCATATTTCAGAAGTAGACAAAAGTACACTAATCTAATATCTAAAATCCAAGATCCCAGATGAAGACTGAGTTCAAGAATATTCAATAAGATGGAAGAGTGAAGAAGAGTCATCACTAAGTTATTGGATAGGAGCATTTCAATAAGATGGAAGAGTGAGTTAGAGTTATCATCACTAATTTGTTGGATATCTATACTTTTTCAGGTCCAAAATTTCTTTAGTAGGAAGGTATGATCCAGGAGGATCCAGGAACGCTCACAGAGATCCAGGAGGATCCAGAATGCTCACAGAGGTCCAAGAGGATCCATAAATACTCAAAATTTTACCATCTCAAATTCTCTCTAAAACATTATCAATGCAAAGAGCTCAGAAATATCTTTACAATGGTGCAAAAATCGCCTCAAACAGAATTCGTATCCAAAATATATGGTTGGTCAAAGTTTGAGTCGACCAAGGAAAAAAGGCAAAAGTCAAAGGTGACACGTGTCACCACTAAAAGAGTGACACTTTTCATGAATGTATAGGTCGTACAGTACTTACATAGGTGACCTCATATGGTTACATGTGGCAGCAAGGTGACATGGCATGTCCAATTGGAAAAGTGACTTGGCAATCCAAGTGGACCAAGTTATGTGTTGACACATGACCAGGAACAAACCAATGAGAGGTTGTCATGTGGAGACCTCCCATTGGCCAATTATGGTTTATTTTTATCAAAAATTTTGGATTCGAAGGGGGTAGAATCTGTTACCTCCCAATACCTTACAAAAACCCCCTTTACCACTGTGCCATCACATGAGACTTAACCTGTATATGGCACAAGTTTTATTTAAAGTGACATGTCGTGTTGTGTCATATGCCATGTAATATAACTGTGACCGAACTTTGCGAGGGGCTAACCATATGCCACTGTAACCATATAAAAAAACAACCCAACGAATTAATATATGGTTCAAAACATAACACAACAACCGATGATCTGTGGAGATGGAAGCCACGAACTCTGCCAAATTTAGCCAATGTTTTAACCAATGCACCATTGGCACCTGATGTTATGGGATACCGCTAAACTTAGAATTAAGTTGCCACAACTTTCCCTTGGAGGTTCAGACCTAGGCCTATATATGGGTGCGTGTTCCAAGACATGCATAGATCCCAATGTGGGAACACTGTCCAATGCAGAAACAAATACCGAGGATAAGTACAATACATATTTGCATAGATTTTCATGTAAGAAGAGGATCCAAGCATGATAATGTCTTGATATGTGTGTCATGAGGTATAATGACTACACCTAGGCAACTTTATACTCATTTTTCTTGTTTTCTCATGAGGAGTATGAATTTGAGGTATGTTTTATGATTAGAGGTCATTTGTAGAAGTATTAGTCCATATTTTGATTAATGAGCGCCATAGTGCATCGTTTGGCATGTAAAGAGGGTAAAATTGAGCCAGCTCAGAATATGGTAGACTTTATACTCATTTTTCTCATAATTTTGTAAGGAATTCAATGGTAAATTCCTGTTTTGAGTTTGAGGAATGGAATTCAAGAGAGTCCATAAAATTGGTTTTTGTGAGTCCATATTGTAATGAAATTTGACATTTTGAGATTATGAGAAGCAATCTCACTATTTGAAGGGAAGTTGAGGATGAAGTGAATTATGACATCAATATTGTATATTTGAGTTCTTTTATTTTTTGTTGTGTTATCTCATAATTCTTCAAATTACTCATTAGTTTATGAGATTTTGGATAAGAAGCACAACATCATTTTTTTTTTTCTGCAAATCACCTCAATACGATCAAGAATTAATTATGAATCAAGTTAGATGATATATGTATAATTTAAAGAAATAAATGGTATCTAAGGATTTTTGGATCATGGCTTCATCTCCCTTGAATGTGATTGTCGGCTCTGGGAGTTTGAACATTTTCTTGAAAATTGAAGGTGCTAGAGAAATGGGGGATTCTCCTTGAAGTTTAATTATCCTCTTATTTTTATCATATTTTTCCATGCACCAAGAAACTAGTTCTTTGGAATTGAAAACTTTTGGTACACAACCTACTAAACAAATCCATGATGTCCACACTTGGTTCACATTCTTTTACAATAGTGGTGGTGATGAATAATACCAGTATGATGTTGACCACTAGAATTTTTTATCCTCTTTCCCAAATGAGTTTAGAGTATCCCTGGATAAGTGTTCTCTTCTTCTTGTTATCATGCTTGATGAAGTTAGCAGACTAATGCACACTCACTTTAAAACATTAATTTCAAAGTAATCCCTTTTACCATAATATACCTTGAAACTCTTCTTTCGAAGGAAATATTAATATGAATTAAATTTGAATTGATGGAGAATTATCTCGAGAAGGTCACCATTAATAACGACCTTTTAATATTTTAACCACTTGTTATTTTTCATAAGATTAGCATTAAATGTACTTTGGGGAGAGTGAAAATATGAGACATGTATTACCACAGAGCAACGAAGGATAGGATGTATGTCAAGAAATATTGGAATCAAGACAAACCCATGGACCTACAAACCCACAGTGAAAACTTGAGAAACAACTAAGTATGAGACTAGATCGGTTAGACATAAGGGGGGGGATTTTTGAAGAGTTATGACCCATGAACCCATGATTAAGTTGAAAATAGACTAAGTATTGAACTATCAATAGAGAAAATAAAACTTGAGAAAATGACTGAGTATCATAAATCGGTCGGATGGACTAGTCGTGGTGAAAATCAAGTGAATCAGGCGAGTGGCTCATACCCACGGTGAACATTTGAAAAATTATAAGTACGATGTGAAATGAGGATGGTGGAACATCGTAGTGCATTTTGGAAATAGTGCAACTTCATACTTAAACAAGAATATGTGACAAACCCACGGACCCACAAACCCACGAGAAACATAAAAAGAAGCTAAGTATTGGTGTAAAATGGATACGAAAAAACACAATGATTCATTTTGGATGAGGTGGAAGTTTGTAAAAAGAATGAAAATGACTCATGAACCCACGACAAAGCGAAAAAATTCTAACTAATACACCAATAATAATAATAGAGAAAATAAATTTCTCAATAATGCACACGCAACTCAACCTTTCTCATTACCAAAGCATACATTTATACATAGAGAGGAGATGTCTTGGGAGTCAACCATATCCTATAATATCTTAAAAATTACTCCTTAATTCACTCAAAAATCTCTCCACAAATATATCAAGCATATTTCTCTAACTCTAGTTAGACCTTCGGGATATAACAACTAACGACAATTAATCTAGAATATTTCAAATGCATTATTATTCCAACATTTCTCCCCCATAATGATAATTTGGAAATATTCCAAGATCATCTTTGAATTTGTGGAACTTTTCCTTTGATAGTGTTTTTGTGAAAATATTTGCTACCTAATCTTCTGTTCTACATACATAATCTCAATCACACCTTGTTGAACCAAATCTCAAACAAAATGATATTGAATATCAATATGCTTGGTCTTCTTGTGAAAAAATGGATTCTTGCTCATTTTAATAACACTTTGATTATCACATATCAATTAAGTGTGTTGTTCTTGTTGCTCATGTAGGTCCTCCAGAATTCTTCTTTACCACACTACTTCACATGTTGTTGTTGTTGCAGCTTTATACTTTGCTTATGTTGTGGAGAGAGAAACTATATGTTTCTTTTTAATACTCCATTAAGAAACTATTATTGAACCCATGCTAAATGAATATCCCAAAGTTGATTTCCTATCATCCATGTAACCTTCCAAATATGAATCTATATAATCAATCATCCTAGAATATTTTGTAGATATGTATACTAAACCATAACCAATTGTACCACGCAGATATCTCAAAATCCTCTTAGCTACTTTCCAATACAATTCCTTTGGTTCTGCCATAAATCTTGATACCATACTGACTGCAAAATAAATGTTTGGTCGAGTTGTAGTTAAGTATATAAAACTTCCAACCAATTGATGATACAAAGTAACATCAACTGAATTGGAGTCATCATGTATGTATAACTTCAACCCAACTTCCAAAGGAGTTGTTGTTGGCTTCCAAATCAACATTTTGAACTTCTTCAGAATGTCCAAGTATACTTGGCTTGTGACATGAAAATACTATATTCCTTCTTCCAAACTTCAATACCCAAGAAATAATGCAACTCACCAAGATCCATCATCTCAAACTCAACATTCATGTGTAACTTGAACTTTTGAAATAGTTCATCACTATTCCCTGTGTAGATCAAATCATCAAAATATAATTCAACTATTAGAATGTCATGTCTTGACTGAAAAATATAGAGATTGGGCTTAGATATACTTTTAACTAAGCCATGATCATGAAACTATTTATCAATTCTAGAATACCATGCTCTTGGTGCTTGCTTGAGACCATACAAGGCCTTCTTCAACTTGTAAACACAATCTTCTTTACCCGAAACTTCAAAACCTTCTGGTTGTTCTATATAAATTTCTTCATCCTCGTATCCATTCAAGAAAGTTGATTTCACATCCATCTGAAAATTTGTCCATTTGTACTATGTATCCAATGCAAGTACCATCCAAATTGTATCTAGCTTTGCCACTGGAGAAAATGCATCAGTATAATCAATTCTCTCATTTTGTGCATAACCTTTTGCAACTAAATAGACCTTATACTTAGACAATTGCACCATATGATTTATACTTAGTTTTATAAACCCATTTAGTACCAATTACATATTTTCCTTTTGGTAAAATGACCAAGCCCCAAGTATCATTCCTCACCAAGGCATTCAATTTTGATTCCATAGCTCCATTCCATTCTTTCTTTCTTGATTCTTATGCATAATTTGCGGTTCATCCATCTTCATTACTTTTTCCATAAGTGCATAATTCACAAGATTGTTGAAATATCCCTATGGAATCAACCCTTGGTACTTTATGATACCATGTTGATATTTTACCACTCTACTCAATGCCCGACAATTAGCTCAAAATAAAATAACTTTATCTACTAAAAGCATGCCCAAGTAATCAACTAAACATATAGTGGAACCATAAACTAGGAAACCAAAAATCTCACACAGAGACACCAATATTTTTGGGTAAACTACCCCTAAAAAAACCCCGAAGCGAAAACTAGTTCTAAGATGCTTTTATTAAGGTCAAATCAAGGCTCCCGTAATAGGAAAAATGACCCACTAAGAGAAATACAACTACATAAAAACCTGGACAAGTCTTCTATGCCGTACGACCCCTAAACAACATGATTTTCGAGGTGCATGAGATTCTCCTTATGTTGACCTACGTACTTACGCGACTATATTTGTTGTGAATCACATGCATGTATGAAAATCTCATACAGACACTTATGTACGGATCACCATTTTCCTCTAGCTTTTATCCTATGAAATCCACCTATAGTTGCATCTTCTCTCTCTCCTTCTTAACCTGTATGATCTCTAGATGGAATTCCTTCTCTACCTATCCAAGATCTTGAATCATGGTCCTTTGTGATTCAACCATCTCTAAATCAACACTCAGATGAAATATATTCACCCAACCTGTGAGATCTCCTCACTCTTGTGTAAGTAAAAGTACTTATTTTCTTCTACACTCCTCACACTAGAAAAAATCCTTCTTTTTTATCATCAACCTTGACATCTCACTAAAATTATCAACCTTGATCGCTCACCAAAGTCTCTCGCAAGTGTATCTCACACAAGTCTCTCACTTTGATCTCTCATCAAAATTCTCTTCCTCTTTCACCCTAGCCTTGTTTTTATAATCATGAGTTACAATCTATTTCTAATCTCCAAAGTGATCCACATTGGATATTACTTCTCACACCCACTTAAGATTTAGATTACATGTTTCATGCTAAGCATGTTCCTTAAATAACTCAATTCACTAATAAAAACACTTTTACTTTAATAATTCCTTTAACTAAAGTAAACTCAAGGATAAAATCTTTTCAACAACTTCCACATGCTAAACACATGCCAATGTGGAAGTACACGTATGATGATACCACTAACATCAACACTCCCTGTTAGAGAGGAAGATACTTTTCCACCCTGGAGTTGGCTCTATCTTCACTACTAGATCTTATGTCATGCATGCTCTCCAATCCACCTAATTGGATGCTCCCTCTGACATGGAAGTTATCCCTACCATCATGATCTGAATTGTCTACAAAGACTCACTACCTATGTGCATGCTCCTAGAATCCTCCTTCTCCTAAGCATCATGCATGGCCATCTCGTACCATGATTCCTTCTCAAGAGACTTGGAAGTTTTCTCCTTCCCACCTGAACCTGAAGGATGACTCCCTCTAAGCTACTCAACCTTCAAAGCTACCTGCTCCTTATTCTCTTCCACTTTCACCCTAGACTTGTTTTTATAATCATGACTTACAATATATTTCTAATATCCAAAGTGATCCACAATGGATATTACTTCTCACACCCACTTAAGATTTAGATTACATGTTGCATGTTAAGCATGTTCCTTAAATAACTCAATTCACTAATAAAAACAATTTTACTTTAATAATTCCTTTAACTAAATTAAACTCAAGGATGGAAGGTTTTCAACAACTTCCACATGCTAGACACATTCCAATGTGGAAGTACCTGTATGATGATACCACTAAAATCAACACTCCCTCTCAGCGAGGAAGGTACTTTTCCACCCTGGAGTTGGCTCTATATTCAATACTATATCTTCTACCATGCCTGCTCTCCAATCCACCTTATTGGATGCTCCCTCTGACATGGAATTTATCCCTACCATCGAGATCTAAACTATCTACAAAGACTCACTACCTCTGAGCATGCTCCTAGAAGCCTCTTTCTCATGAGAATCCTGCATGGCCATCTCATACCATGACTCCTTCTCAAGAGACTTGGAATTTTTCTCCTTCCCACCTGAACCTGAAGGTTGACTCCTTATGATCTACTCAACCTTCAGAGCTACCTACTCCTTGTTCTCTACCACTCTTTTTCTTACCACTGCTCGCATAGGATATCCCTTTAGCCTATACAAGTTTCTCTCTCTAAATACAAATATAGTTTCTTTTTCTAAGCTATATCCTCTAGGATTGATCAGTGCCTTTCCATCCTGGAATGCTACATCAAATCCTTTCTTCTCAATCACTAAAATTGAAATCACACTCCTCTTGAGTTTTGGCACGCATAGCACATTCGTCACTCTCAATGTTCCTCCTGACTCTAACTAGAATGACATTGATCTATATCCCTTCACTGCATGCTTGGTCCGCATACCAAGTTCCACATGCATCTTTGAGTCAAACTCTACAAAGAGCTTGAAAATCTCACGTGCTCCTGCCATATGACACATGGATCAACTATCTATCAACCATGCACTAGATGATATGGTGCCTAAGGAAGTTTGGGAAACAAGTAAGAAATTTTTATGTTCAAACTTCTTGCAAAACTCATCCACTTGAGTCTTTGTCGTCGTAACTGAGTCTAGTTGTGCTCCGTTCCCCAATTTCCTCTTGTGCGTACATTGACCTGCATAATGCCCAAACTTGTGATATGAAAAACACTTGACTTTTCTCATGTCCTTATTCTTCTTTCCATCTTGAGTAGTAGAATCTCCACTAGAAATCTTCCTGAACTTTCCCTTCCTTTCCTGACTGGAAAGAGAAAGGTTCTCTCTCATCGTTTCTACTCTTAAAACCATCCCTGGACTCTAACTGAGTATCCTCCTATATACAATCAGTCCATAATATATCAAACCCTAGCATTGTCTCTCATGCATAGATTCCCTGCACAAAAGGTTCCTGGGACTTGGGAAGACCTCTCAACACTACATTCACCAACTTAACATCCTACACTATCTCACCAATGGTTGCAAGTTGATATTGGATCTCTCTAATCTTCATAAGATAGTTCACAACTGTGTACTCACTATAAATCCTAACAAGTTGAAGCCGGTGCTTCAAATGTAGCATCATGCATGTATTCTTGTTTTGGTATAGACTCACCAAAGAATCATACATTTTCTTGGTAGATTTCTTCTCATCAATGTGAGGTATTAAGTGATCCTTTATGGATTCTAGAAACACTTGCTTGGCCTTCACTTCCTTATTCTTGTGAGTTTTCAATTCCTACATATCAGTAGGAGTTGCAACCACATCCAACATACTCTTTGAGGTCATTCTCCTCCAATAAAAGAAGAACCCTTGCCTTCCACCCCCGGAATTTGGTTTACCCTTCCAACCTGTCCTCAATCTTCAATGTTTTCACCATTGTGTCTCAAAGAATGAATCCCTCTCTCCTTTAAAGTCTTGGCTCCAAGATATGATCTGATAACCTTCTACTAAAACTCCATCGATATTGTATTGTACGACCCTGTACGCGATTGTCACCATTACGACCTACGTATGTACGTGATGGAAACACTGCAAATTATGTATGTACATGATTACTACCTCTATGACCTGCATATACCTCTATACACCTAGAAAGACCCATGTTCTTCCTCGATATTGTTGTTTCCCTGAAATCCATCCTTCGATTTCTGCCTCTTGGTTATAAATCTTCTTGAAACTGTTGATATATGTTCTCTTGCCTTCCTCCCTATAGAGAAACCTTGCTCTAATACCATGTTGAAAATATGTATCCCTCTTTGGAATCCCTTGGTATTTTATGATACCATGTTGAAAATATGTATCCCTCTTTGGAATCCCTTGGTATTTTATGATACCATGTTGATATTAACCACTCTACTCAACACCCAACAGTTAGCTCAAAATTAAATCACTTTATCTACTAAAATCATAGTTGTGTAATTAACTAAACGTGCAGTGGGAGCATAAACTAGGAAACCAAAAATCTCACATATAGACACAAATATTTTTGGGTAAACTACAACTGGAAAAACCCAAGAGGGAAAAGCAGTTCCAAGATGATTTTATTAAGGTAAAATCAAGTCTCCCATAGCAGGTAAAATGGCCCACTAAAACAAATACAACTACAGAGAAACCTGGACAAGTATGCTTTGTTGTACGACCCCTAAACAACATGATTTTTCAGGTGTACATTATTCACCTTCTACTGACCCACATATATATGCAACTGTCTCCACTGTGAATCATGTACATGTATGAAAAACTCATACGGACACTTCTATATGACACACCCTTTTCCTCTGGCTTCTATCCTTTGAAACCCACCTATGAGTGTCTCTGCTCTCTCTCCTCCTTGACATGTATGATCTCTAGATGGAAGTCCTTCTCCACCTATCCAATATCTTGAATCATGGTCATTTTTTATTCAACCCTCTTTGAATCAAGACTTGGAAGAAATCTCTTCACCCAACCTATGATATCTCCTCACTCTCGTGTAATAAAAATTCCTTATTTTCTTCTACACTCCTCACACTAGAAAAAGTCCCTATTTGTTATCCTTGACCTTGGAATCTCACCAAAAGTATCGACCTTGATCTCTCACCAAATTCTCTCACAAGTGTATCTCACAAAAGTCTCTCACTTTTATCTCTCATCAAAAGCATCTTCCTCCTTCACCATATCCTTGCTTTTATAATCATGAGTTACAATCTATTTCTTATCTCCAAAGTGATCCACAATATAGAATACTTCTCACACCCACTTAAGATTTAGATTACATGTTGCATGTTAACCATGCTCCTTAAATAACTCAATTCACTAACAAAAAAACATTTACTTTAATAATTCCTTTAACTAAAGTAAACTCAAGGATAAAAGGTTTTCGACAACTTCCACATGCTAGACACATGCCAATGCAGAAGTACTTGTTTGATGCTACCACTAACATCAACAAAGACAACTTTGGGATCTAGTAAGTCTTCTTTCAAAATTTCTATCCAACATATTTCTTTCTGAATGAACCCTTTCAAGCCACTTAGGATTCTTCTTGACTTCATCTGTCATTGTTGACTTAGAATTTTATGCATCACCTATAACCAATGCATTTTTTCTTAATTCAATATGTACATTTTCTGGCTAAAAAATTCCATGTTCATCAAAAGCACCATCTCTGCTTATTATCACTTTCTTTGCTTGAGGATCAAGCAACATGTAACTTATTGTTTCAATACTATATCCAATGAAAATTCACTTAACACTTTTATCATCCAATTTGCTCCTCTTTTCCTTAGGAATGTGTGCATATGCAGTGCAACCAAAAATTTTCATATGTGCAACACTTGGTTTATATCCTAACCATGCTTATTTTAGATTAAAATTCAATACTTCTCTCGTAGGAAATCTATTGAGATTATAAATTGGAGTGTGCATTGCTTCGGCCCAAAACTCATTTCCAAGAGACTTAGTTTTTAGCATTCTTCAATCCATTTCAACTATGGTCATGTTTTTTCTTTTCGTGACTCCATTCTGTTGAGGAGAGTAAGTGTTGGTAAACTCTCTCTTTATTCCATTCTTCCTACAATAATTCAAAAATTCATTTGACCTATATTCTTCCCCATTATCTGTTCGTAGGGTGAGAATTTTCAAACCACTTTGCTTTTCAACTAAATCCTTGAACTCAAGAAAATGAGAAAACACTTTAGACTTATCTTGCAAAAAAATAAACCCAAGTCTTCCTGGAACAATCATCAATAAAAGTGAGTAAATAATGTGCATTTTCAAAAGACGCGGTCTCCATTGGACCACACAAATTTGAATGTACTAGTGATATATGCTCTCTAGACTTCATGTTCTATTTGGGAAACTTTGCATGTGTTGTTTCCCAAAAATGCACGCTTCATATACTTCATCATCATTCTTGATATAAGGAATATCATTCACCATGTTATGCTACCTTAACAACACCAAGATCTGAAAATTCAAATGTCCCATAACTGCCAAAGCCTTCTATTCATTTCTTCTATAACATTCAGATTGTGTGAGTTACTTTATTCAAAAGAAAGTTTGAAGATTTTGTCTTCATTCATTTCTCCTCTTTCTACGACTGCATTTTGATTCAACTTATCAATGATTAAGAACTCTTTATTATCAAATACTAACTATAGTTTTTATCCATCATCTGACCTACATAAAGAAGGTTCTTCTTCAACATTGGTGTCAACAATGTGTCCTCAATAAAATTCTTCTTTCCATGCAATGTTGGAATTGCAATTGTGCCTTTGCCTTTAACTTCGGAAACTCTATCATCACCAAAGATAACCTTACTAGAATAATTGTCATTTATCATAGTAAACAACTCCTCTTGAGATGTCATATGAGTTGAACATCCCGAATCAATATACTAAGCTTCAATTTCTTCATTATGTGCCATAAAATTGAGATGAATAACTTCTGATTCCTTGTTCCTTCAAGATCTGTATTGACACCTTTATGTTTCATATCTCTCAATTTTGCATAACAATATTTTTCAAGATGACCAAATTTATGACAATAATAACACTTTGGTCCTTGTCTTTCTCAAGATCCATCTATGCATGTTCCTCTTACACGAGATCCTTCTCTGCTTCTTCCTCTGAACTGACTTGGACTTATTCCTCTTACTCTTGAGGTGGATGTGTTTCCTTGATAATTTTATGACTATTGTGGATGCCTATTTTGATTCTAATTCTGATATTGATCCCTATTGCTTCTTCCTCTTCCTCTATGTCTTATCGAAAAAACATGTTTTGTTTCCTCTGTTGGATTACTTTCTTCAACAGTTAACAAACAACCACTCAATTCAATAATTTTAATTGTGTTTAAATATTTGGAGACCATAATGCTGGTGGTGACCATCTGAAACTTGGGCATAACACTTCTTGAAATACTCTCAATTAATCTTCTTTCTGGAACATCTTCACCTAATGGCCTCATCTGATTAACAAGATCTTGCATCTTTGTGATGTAATCATGAATGGATTCATTACTTTGCATATTTGCATTTTCAATTTTTTTCCTTAATGTTTGCAATTTAGCTACAACCACAGCTTCATATGTGTTCTTTAAAATATCCCATGATTGCTTGGATGATTCTACAACACCGATTCTCGGAAATATAGATTCTTCAATTATGCTTCCTATGAGAGAAAGATCTTCATTGTATTTCTTAATAAGTTCCTTTAGATATTTCTTGTCATCATCGCTCAATGTTTTCAATTTGTTAGCAAAATGCATAGCATATCCATCGATTACAAGTTCTCATAAATCTTTAGTAATAAATATGAGTTGCATGTGTTTGCTCCAATAAAAGTAATTTGTGCCAAGAAGTTTAGGCAACACAACATTGTTTGTCGCCATTGGAGAATAAGAGAGAAATAGAGAGAATATGAAAAATCAACACAATATGTCCCACTTCACCCATGACAAGAACAATCATCCCAAAAAACAGGACTCAACCACCACCAAATAAATGATATTTTTATTAATTTTGGAGTACAATAAAAAAGTACAAAACTTGTACAATGATAATCAAACCCTTGTACAGTATAATCTCTTGTATATAACCCCCTTACAATGTAATCTCTTTAAATCAACCCTTTGACACAAATTTGCACCCAAAGATTTTATTTTTTTTTAAATAAGAGATTTAAGATAATCTCTTTTACATTTTATGTCAAATTACTACTTTCTCTCCATCACTAAAGCACTAATGCTCTCACATTAAAGAGCTAATTCTCTCTCAAGAAATAATGGTTTCACATAACATTATGGACTAATGGTAAGATTTTATATAAATGATAAGTTGTCACATGCTTTTCTTTTGGAAATGGTTTAAATTAAATGGATGGAAGCCTTTTGAATAAATTATATTAAATGAATGAGAATCATTTATAAAGGCATACAAATTTGCACCAGTCGCTCGTCACATATCGCTCCATGCTGGTATCAAAGGAACCACGCGTATTCAGTTGATTGTTTTTCCTTTTGGTAGAAAACGTACACACCATATTGGAGTCCATGCACCAATTGTTAGTTTATTTTCTCTCTCTTGCAAACCCATGCACAGGTATGGCACACACTAATATAAAACCAGCTATCGTGAGTTTCCTTCACGCAGTAGACAAACTAACTCCTCCACGCAATTCCTCCTCACACATGTACGATCAGACAAGTCTCACATACTTAAATATGGACAATCAAGCTTCACCGTGCCAAAACGTTGCACAATATAGCTTGCATCTCAGAGCTATGATACCAAATGAAGTAATATACCAGCAATAATAATGGAGCAAATAAATTTCTCGATAATACACACTTAGCTCAAAATTTCTCATTACCAAAGCATACATTTATATATTGGGAGGAAATGTCTCGGGAGTCAACCATCTCCTACAATCTCTCAACAATTACTCCTTAATTCACTCAGCAATCTCTCAAGCATATTTCTCTAAATTTAATTAGACCTTTGAGATATAACAATTAAAAACAATTAATCTAGAATATTTCAAAGGCATTATTCTTCCAACAAATTTGAAGTGTCGAAATATATAAGAATTTTTTTTTTTGAAATACTTAACACATATATGGGTCAACATCTGGCTCCAACTATGGGACAGTAACTCCCTGTGGGTTACCGGGAATCCAGAATCTCTACCTTCCAAAATCTCTACCATTGGGTGATGGAGTCAGTAAAACAAAAGAAAAAAAATGTTTTGAAAATATGCACAAGGGAAGAAAACTATGTACAAGTTGAGACTGAAAATTCTTAAGAGAATAAATTTTTGAGATGTTTCCCATTGACTGGAAACAATTGCATTGTTCCCTTCATGTCTTTCAATAGATATGAATTATATCCAATAACATTTTCAATAATATATGGACCATTCCACAATGCTTCAAACTTTGTATGCAGAGATAGTTTTTCCTTGGCTTTATTCCACAATAATACCAGTTGCTCTTTTGAAAATATATTTCCTATGTGCCTTGATCAAAATGTTTCTTAATAAACTATTGTCTTTGAGTCATTTTCCTTAATTCCTCATTTTTTTTTTCTTCCAATTTCATCAACTGATCATATCTTCTTTGCAGAGGACAAACTTCTTTTAAATCTTCAATGTTTACAACATATGTCAGAGCATTCAACTCTAAGTGAATGAGAATTTTGGTTTCTTTTCCATATACCAATGTATATGGTGGCTATCCCGTGTTGTCTTTTGGTATAATTATGCTAGCCCAAAATGCATCAATTAATTTTGTATGCCAATTCCTCTGGTTCACAAAAATTGTCTTTTTAAGGATCTTGATCAAAGTTTTATTTGTTGATTCAGCTAAACCATTTCCTTTGGGATAATAGTTTGACGATTTCCCCATGATGATACCAAATTCCCCACAAAATTTGGTGAACTTTGATCCAATGAAAATTGATCCATTGTCAGTTATGAACTTCTCTGAAACTCTGAATCTTGACAAGATATTTTCTTTAAATAAATTAATGAGATCTTCACGATAAACCTTTTAGAGAGATACAACCTCTTTTCAAGTAAAATAATCAGTTGCAGTGAGAATGTATGAATTTCCCTTGTTGGTGTTTGGAATGATTGGTTCAATGATATCTAGTCCCCATTATGTAAATGATTCTTCAATTGTTACAAGTTGCAATAAAATTGTTGCTCTTTTCATTTTCCTTGAAATATTTTGGCAAGTCTACATGCATTTTCTAATCATCGAATATGAGTCTTTAAAAATGGAAGGCCAATAGTAACCAACTCTCATAATTATGTGTGTAATAGTCGTAGGTGAGAAATGTTTGCCACAAACACCTTCATGAAATTCTCCCAACACTTTTTGAGATTTTGTTGAATCAATACATCTTAACAACATTCCATTGAAATTTCTTTGAAACAACACTTCAACAACTAATACATACCAGTTTGCCTTCATTTTCAATGCCTTTCTTTTCTTTGAAAACATACCAATTGGAAACGGGTTAGATTTCAGATAAAAGATAATATCCTTATATCATTTTGATGTGGATGACGATCTTGTTGAAATATATATATATATATATATATATATATATATATATATATATAAAGAGAGAGAGAGAGAGAGAGAGAGAAAGAGATTTGATAACACTGTTATCCATTTTTCACATTAATGTTTTATACCAAATCTGTGCTAGTAGTCTATGCCTATAACAGTACTGGTAATATCATCAATTGGACTATCATTTGAAGAGTTATATAAGTTGTGGGACCTAAGTTCTGGTATGCTAACTTATCAATAATTTCATTTCTGATTTTCCCCGTATGAATTAGGATAAGAAACAACTAGTTTCTTTTACATTGCTTGGAGTGTTGCAGAATCATTCTTTTTTACAACCTCAGTCAGTGAACACACGAGGGCATGGGGTTATGAAAACTCAAAGACCTTATCCTGAGAGGTACCAATAGATGGGTTGGGGTTTATAGTATAGTAGATTTACTCTTTTATGCTTTTCTTCAACAAATATATATATCGTTTTTGTTTAGTCCATCTCTTCTAATAGTTGGGCGAAGTCTACCTTCTGTGCATATTACACTGAGTGCCTCACAAGTATAAACTAACCCTCGGGTTGATAAATTAAGTGACAAAGTATGTAGTGACACCAAATAATTGGAAATCATATTTTTACCTCTTTATTTTGGCTTTGTTACCGGGGAGGCACTCAAGAATTAGGACTTTGGCTTATGATCATTGTCAGAGTGATATCATGCTGAAGGGAAACCCCTAGGGAGTTGAAAACTACCCTATGATATCTCTTGCCCAGGATATTGTGCTTAGCAATTATCATAGGATGTATGACTTGAGGCACTAAGAAACCTCATAGACATGGTGCAGGGACCACCTGTGACACTAATAACCGGGCTAATAAAAGTGGTGAAAAATTAGACCCTCCAAAAACCCCTAGTACTCACTGTTACTGTAGAATGAAAAAATTTGGAAGAACCACCAGAAATAGACTCTATTGTTGGTTTAGTCATAGAACCTCCTTCCTATGAATCTTCCCAGGACCAAGATCATCCCATTGAAGGATCTGAGTCAGAAAAAAATAGTAACCCTATTGAAGAACCAGAAAAATATGTTGCCTCAGAAGAATCTTTGTAGGGAGAAAATATTTTAAACATGGGAGAATAAATGGAAACATCGAAACAAAAAGAACCAATCACATTTTAATTTCCTATTCAAGAGTCTAAGGGCATACTTCAAATGAAAAATTTTCCATCCTCTACTCTGCAAAATTTTTGTGGTTTTCCTAGCAAGGACCCTGACACCTTCCTCTTTGATTTTGATGTCCTTTTCCAAATCTATGACTATTATTATGATGCCCATAAATTCAAACTATTTCCTGCCACCTTAAAATAAGAAGCTCTTCATTGGTTCATGGGGCTCGGAGGAAATTCTATCGAAACCTGGGATGAAATGAAGCAGAGATTTCTTAAAAAGTATCAGGATTATTGCAAAGTAATGGACATACATGAAGAAATATTTATAATGACATAGAAGGAGGAGGAAACCCTCGAAGATTATGTATAAATATTTCAATATAACCTTCAAAAGACTAAGCAAAAAACACTTGATCCCAAAACATTACATATTATCTTTCTCAGAGAAATCAAGGATGATTGCATGGATGCATTAAATCTTATGGGGGTTGGGGATATCTCCTAGATGACCTATGACGATATCTGTGAACTACGTAAACGATATTCATGAGGTATTACTAAGTCTGGGAAAAGACCCCGGGGTCTAGCCTCTAGGGTCACAAAATCATCAGGAGGAGGAGTTACCAAATTTGAAATAGGAAACATCTTGGACAATTTTAAGATCAATTTCCTTAGTTCACTTAGCTCCCAATTGGAAACTTTTCAAGCAAAGAAAAAGAAAGAAGAAGTCAAACTAGTGTTAGTCGTATTTTGTTCTAGATGTCAAAAAAAACACCCTTTAAGGGAGTGCCCTTTAGATAGCATAGAGGTATGTGGTATCTGTGAGAAAAATCATGATACTAAGAGTTTCCCTTCTCTACGTGAGCTAAAATAAGTCTATCAGAGAGCCACTGGGGAAACAGAACAAATCTGTTTTGTGTCCCAAAAATGGCCATGGCCACCCAAGGCACCAGGCATGACACAAGAGTAATCCATTTTTCCTCCATACTATACTCAGTATCAATATCCGCAACATAATTGGTATGCTTCCATGCCCTGGAAAGAATGGAAACCCCAAATGTGGAACTAGCCTTAGAAACAAGGTTGGAGAGGTCCTACTCTTCAACAGTCCACTCTTCAACCACACCCTCCAATCCAACATCAACAACAACTAAAATTACCATACAACCAACCTCCTCCAAGACCTACGCAATTACTGGCACAACCAATACCAAATCCAAATTATAAAGTAGTTCAACCTGCCTACAACGTTGAACTACCCTTCTTTCCCACGTATGTCATTTCTCCTACAGAATTACAGAACATACATCTATAATCTATAAGAGTGGTTCAGGATTAGACCTCACCCATCATCCAGGAACAGGATGATGAGGAGAATCCTCCCAATTTAGACAACCAAGACACTAATCCCTCTAAAGAAAAAAACAATATCACTCAAAAACACCCTGATGAGCAGGAATCACTCCTAAAAGCACCTTATCCAGAAAGGTTAAATATAGAAAAGTCCCCCACACAACCAAAATTTGACCTTTTAGGAGAACTTTGAAATTTGTGTCAAGATTCCTTTGTTCCAAGCTATTAAGGATGTCTCGATCTATGCTAAGGTTTTTCGGGAACTCTGCCTAAAGAAACTAGGAAGGAAAAAGAAAGAACCGAAAGTTGTTCATGTCATAGGGAATCTAGCCAATCTATTGCTAGGAAAAATATTTATGGCCAAATACATGGATCCAGGAAGTCTGGTTGTCAAAGTCAACATTAATAACACTTCCATCACTAATACTCGAGTAGACTTAGGAGCAGCCATAAACGTAATGACCAAAGAAACTATGGAAAAACTTTAACTACCTAGTATTTGACCAACCCCTACAGTCCTTGAACTAGCAGATAGATCCACAGTAAAACCCGAAGGGATGCTGGAAGATATAATTGTTTATGTAGACTCGTGGGAATACCCTGCCGAAATTTTGGTCCTGCAACCAAAGGCCAACCTAGGGGGATACCCATTAATTCTGGGAAGACCTTGGTTGGCCACTGTCGACGCATATATTGGCTGCAAATCATGAGATATGACCATCCCCCATGGTAACTCAACCAAGAAGTTAACCCTCTACCCTCCTGCTAAACCTTCCCCTGACCTAGAAAATTCCCCCTGGATCGAAGATAACGACAAGGAACCCACACAACCTCTAGTAACCCTTGACCAAGCATCAATGTTTAAATAGGCTACTGAGGATGATTTTATTTGTACATATCTAGCACATCCTCACATAGCCAACCACCCAACTCTGGAACATATCCTAGGGGAGAAATTCTAGGAAGTCTATTCACCAATTGAGCCAACAAAATTAATAAATGAATTGGTTCCTGTGAATGATATTTCTAAAGATCAAAGAATATTTGTTGAGATCCATCCTGGGAAAGCCCTGAATATAAATGTTAACCTAGACTCCTCTCAGCAAAAGCATCTCATCGAAATACTAAGAAAGCACAATTCCTCTTTTGCTTGGGACTATACTGGCATGAAAGGAATCCACCCTAATCTATGTACCCATGACATTTATCTTAAGGAGGATTCTTGAACTGTTCGACAAACTCAGTGGAGGATGAACCCTGATTTGAGGGATATAGTCAAGGGGGAGCTCCAAAAGCTCCTTGACGTAAATTTCATTTACCCAATCTCTGACAGTAAATGGGTTTCACCCTTGGTTATTGTTCCAAATAAGAATGGAAAGTGGTGTATTTTTGTTGACTACGGGGAACTGAATAATGCCACTTTGAAAGATTACTTCCCATTACCATTCATTGATCAAGTATTGGATACCTTGGCAGGGAAAAAGTATTTATCTTTTCTTGAGGGGTTTAGCGGTTAAAATTAGATACATATTACCCCTAAAGATCAAGAGAAAACCACTTTTACATGCCCATGGAGAACTTACGCTTACCAAGTACTGCCATTTGGATTGTGTAACGCTCTGACTACATTCCAGAGGGTTGTCTTAGGGATATTCTCCGACTTGACCAATGATTGTGTGGAAATTTATATGGACGGTTTTACCGTATATGGATATACCTTTCAAGAAGCTTTAGACAACCTAGAGAAGGTCTTGGTCAGATGCCAAGAAACCAACCTCTCTCTCAGCCATGAAAAATGTCATATGCTTTGTACTGAGGGGATTGTGCTAGGACACCACATATCACCTACAGGAATCCAAGTAGATACCACTAAGATCAAATTCATTCATGACCTTCTAGTGCCCACAACCCAGAAAGATGTTTGTAGCTTTCTAGGACATGCAGGATACTATCGAAGATTTATTGAAAAATTTACAAAGATAACATCTCCCCTATTTCAATTACTTACAAAAGCTATGGAATTCTCTTGGAATGATCAATGTCAGACCGCATTTGAAACCTTAAAGGAAAAATTATCCATTGCACAAATCTTGCGGGGCCCCAATCAGTCCATACATTTCCATATCTCTACAAATGCCTCAGACATAGCCATTGGAGTTGTTCTAGGGAAGAAGGAGGAAAAACAACCATATGCCATCTATTACATCAGTAAGAACCTTACCCCTGCTAAAAAAAACTATACGGTAATGGAAAAAGAGTTTCTTGTTGTTGTGTATGCTATTAATAAATTTCGTCATTACATCACAGGTTATTTTGTCTTCATACATACTGATCACTCAGCCATTTGTTATCTCATGAACAAATCTATCATCAATGGTAGAGTGACCAAGTGGTTTCTCTTACTACAGGAGTTTGACATTTCAATCATTGACAAGCCAGGGAGGGAAAATGTTGTTGTTGACTTTCTCTCTCGACTCACTAATGAAGGAGAAGTCATCCTTGTGGAAGACAACTTCCCAGATGAACACTTGTTCCCTTTATATACTAACACACAATGGTTTGCATATATTTCTAATTACTTGGTTGCAGGTAGACTCTTGCAACATCTATCCCCAAAAGAGCGTCAAAGGATTATCCGACAGAGCACAACATATTCCTGGATCGAAGGATATATCTTTCATATCGAGAAAGATTGTATTATCTGATGTTGTGTTCAAAAAGAATAAATTTATGACATCCTGAAAGAATTTCATGATGAACCTTGCATAGGCCACTTCACAGATAAAAGGACTGCAAACAAAGTATTGCACCTGGGGTATTATTGTCCAACCATCTTTCGGGATGCCAAGAAGTATGTCGGGAGTTGCGACAAGTGTCATAGAATGGGATGACCTGTGAAGTCATATGAGATGTTTCTCCAGCCTTGGCTTTAGATAGAACCCTTTGAGAAGTGGGCCCTTGATTTCATGGGACCTATTAACCCACCATCAAAGAAGATGATGTACATTCTAGTGTGCACTGATTACGTAACTAAATGGGTTGAAGCCAAAGCACTTCCAAAGGCCACAGAGGATGTAGTGGCTAATATATATTTGTCTGCTTTGGGGTCCCCTGAGAGATCGTCACTGATCAAGGGACTCAATTCACTTCACAGCTCATCTAGTCCATTACCAAGCAATTCAATATTAAGTATCGGATGCCAACTATGTATCACCCTCAGGAAAACAAATAGGTGGAAGTCACAAACATAGTACTGGAAACTATCCTGACTAAAACATTCCAACATCATCCTCAGGATTGGGATGAAAGACTTCCAAAGGCCTTATGGGCCTACAGAACCACCTGGAGGAGCACCACGGGGTTTACTCTCTATGAACTAGTGTATGGGAAACACGTGGTTCTCCACATCGAATTTGAGATAAAAATGTTGAGGATCACATTACAAGTAGGCTTGGATCTCTCGAAAGCCCAATAGCATAGGCTTAAAAATATTAATGAGCTTGATTAGATCCTCTAGGCTACAATACATCAAACTGCCTTAGTCCAGCAGCAGAGAGCTAAATGGCATGAGGAATTCATCAAAGAGAAGAATTTTAAATAGGAAGACTGGGCCCTTCTATTTGATTCATGATATAAGGATTTTAAAGGAAAGTTCCACACCTAATGGCTTGGACCATGCGAGGTAGATACTGTATACGAGAATGGCTCCATTAAGCTCTGTATTATTGACGAAACAGGAATTTCACTAATGGAAAATGGTCGTCAATTAAGGTTATATCAGAATCCCGAGACCAAGGAGGAATTTATTCAAGAACTAGTCAAACACACTAATCTCAATATAATGGACATAGTGGCATCGCCACCTGTTCCCACTATTTCTAGACCTATTTTCCAAGCTCTTGTTAAAAAATATATATATGTGGCAGTGAAAACCTAGACTCAAGCATTGTCGACACTGATGATGTTGGAAAAACAATTACTGGCCAAGATCACCAAGTTAAGAAATATGTGTGTGTGTGTGTGTGTGTGTGTGTGTGTGTGTGTGTGTGTGATAAATAAAAGTATCCATCGGTACAACTTGTGATTTTAATTTCAGTTCCCTAATGACAACATTCGAGTATATTGACAAAACAATTCTTCAAATGTTGCATCAATAATACCAGTTTCATGATTCTATGAGATTGCGAGGAAACCTATTGTTATCAATTACTCTAGAATAATTGATAAAAGGTCATAAGGCTTGAAGAAAACTTGACTACATCAAACATTGAAAAATCCTAGTAGCAAAACATCTGCAACACATATTTCAAAGTTCAATTTTATGGCTCTGCGGAATTACAAGGAATCTTGTCATTACCAATCATTCTAGCATATCTGACCCTGGAAATTCAAAGACAAATCCTGCTACATCAAAAGCTAAGGGATCCTAACAGCAAGAGCATCTGCATTACACAACTTGAAATTCATGTTCTCTTTCTAAAACCACCATTTTCTTTTTTGTAAATAGAGGTTAAGATATTATGTGGAAAATTAGCGATGTCATTCCCTAATCATCCTTGATTATCCTAAGCACCAAAAGCTTATTTGAAATAAATTAGCACTGGTATGGGTACTATATATATTGTTTCATGTTGAGAAGACATTGTCGGATTATGGTCATGTCTTATCTAAACCTCATCTATGAAACTATAGCCTACCACGACCTTCATACTACGTAATATTTTTAGTTATTGGCTAAAGAGCTAGTTGCTAAAGATTATGCTATGTAATCAACCATATGACCATTATATAGTGATCACCACCACATCTAATTGGCCATTATGAAGTGACCATATTTAACCCACCACACCTGACCACACTCTATCACTCTACCCAATAATTATTTATTTCATACCCTCATCGATATTAATGTGAAATCATTCAAACTCTGGTCCTAAGGATACCCGACTAGATAATTATCATTTGGTATCCCTTCGACTCTGAATAACATTTAAACCATTTTGAAAAGGTCTGAATAGAAATAATTAGGGGTCGGGGTGATTATTTGAAGGTTTTGTCAGACATTACCAGGTTGTCTGAGCAACACGACTTAAACGAACTGGGCAGAAATATCGGGGAAGGATAGAATCCTTGCCAAAATATCTGGAAGATCGAATAGAACATTGGCGCTCGAAGGTTACAACACCTAAGCTACAGAACCATAACCATGATCAGTTTTTCAGCCCAGGTATAATCTGAATCGCACCAGAACCCAACAAAAGATAGAAGGGACACGCTAGCAAAAGTCTAGGGGAATTGATCAATCACGATCGAAGTGGAAGCTACATAAGGGAAATGGGTGCGACAATTTGTGGGTAATTTCCTAAAAGGGAGCCATCCATTCATACAAAGGCTATTCAGACTGGTGATTGATAGTTGTCCATAGAAGACAAGAGCCCAAGTTAAATCAGAATATTAAGTAATCCACCGATAAGAGTTGGATTTGCAGTCTGGATTCAATCCGAGACTCGGTATTGACAGTTAAGGTCGAACCAAAGAATTTTTTCAAGAAATTCGAGTTCACCTCTGGCAGAGAACGTGCCTTTTCCAATACTAAAGAAGAGTCGTGCCAAATACTAAAAGGGAGACAGAACAACACTGACTATCAAAAATTATCGGTAAGTGCTTCAACCGAAACTTTTTTTTCCTTGTCAACATTAACCTTGAAAATATGGGAGGAGCAGTCAACATGATTGAGCCTAATAATATATAGGAAATTAAAAGAAACCTAGCAGCCATGAGAGTATTTGAGCAAGCTGGTTGGCTGACATTTCTAGAGAAATTACAAGGTCCTGACCATGACTTAGTCTTGGAATTTTCCCAGAATTTCAATGGGAGGCAAACCACGGTAAGGAGATTGACCCTTAGATTTTCTGAAGAATCCATGATCAAAATTAAAAAATTACCTCGAGAAGGGGATAACTAGTACAAGAAATTTAATATTGCTCATGAAAATTGGGTTCAATTTCTCAAAATACCATACCCACTCCCTGATTTGAGAAGGGGTATACCAAGAGAAGCCTTATGCTCCCCCTTGGATGAAGTGATATTTTATTTGCAGAAATTTATTACTTGTGAAGGACGATATAGTCTAGTTCACCATTACCATGTCTGAATTTTGATGCATTTGGTAGGATAGAAACCAATGAATAAGCCCTACTATCTACATAAAACCATGTTAAATATGAGTGAGTTCATGAGAAATAAAAAGACACCAGAAACTTCCCTCTACCATAAAGGTCTTATGATGATGATCATAAATGCAGAACTAGAAAGAATGGGAATTTCATGGAGTACCTTCATGGGTCAGCCATTAACTAAGCCAAGGGCCAGAATTCTTCCTCCCAAAAAGAGGTCTATTGAAGCTACAACAGTTGGATGCAGGAGGTCTACCAGGGTGTCTAGGAAAGTATTGGGGATAACCTATATTGTTGAAATTGATACATAATCGGAAGAAGAGTCGAATAATGAGCAACTTGTTGAAAAATCAAAAGAGAAAAGAGAGCAGAACGATATCATGATCGACCTCATAACAAAGCCCGAAGAAGTGGAGCCTCCAAATATGGATTCAGAGAAAAATTGGACGGGATTTGAAATTCCCTCTTCCTCTCCTTCCTCACCCAAGGAGATAATTGATTCTCATGATTTATCAGCTTGTGCACATTTCATTCCAGGATGTAGAGGCCAGGATAAGAAGAGAAAAGGAGGCCAAAGGCAGGTGGAACCCAAGCCATTTAGATTATATAGCCCTAGCTACTAGGCTCTCCTTAAACAAAACAGAGGGTTATTGCTATAGAAAAAAAATCTCAAAATCCAACTGAAATATCACAAGTTACCACACAGTAATGCAGGAAATTTAATGGGGGATATGCAGGATGAGGAAGTTTCAGAGGAAAGAGCATAAGGTTGTGCAAAATTCCATGTGGAAAAAGCACAAATGATTTTCAATACTTTCTTGGATGATGTCATTACTAATACACATGCCTTCATACAGTTGAAACCGGATTTACCCCAACGGAGGAATAAGGATGATATTTTTGATCTGGCAATCATCAATAAGGAGTCCCATAGGCAAGCCATAGAAAATATTAAGACCAAATGGTTCTCCATGTACTTGCAACAAGAATGGAAATGGGCTGAAAAGATTAAAAGGTACTAGCAACAGTTGGAGGACACAAGGAAATTAATACAACAAACCACTGAGATTTCCTTTGAGTATATATACAATAGAGAGCCACCTAGATGTTACTCTCTCTTCTTGCATGATAGATGGGCAGTTTTCATATTGAGGCAACTAGCAGCTGGATAGCCCCACAAGATCAAACAACCAGATGACTTTGTCAGTATGTATATTTCTGTAGAGATGAAAGATCATAATTTATTATGTGAACTCTATCTCTACAAATTTGTCTTGTCGGATAATGCTCGGTGGAATCCCAACCCTAGTGTTGGGCATTTCCAATTACCGGAATTCACTTCCCATATATTTGGTCTTTCTCATTGGAAAAAGGATGTTGAATTTTACAGGAGAATGGAGTCAGAGGAAAGCTTAGATGTAAGGGATGAATACCCTCTACCTCATCTAATAAAGGACAATCTACAAATATTGAGAGTACATCTGGGGGATATTGTTACTATCATACACCATCAAAGGTATTCCATAAATGATTTCCTGCAGGTCTCTAGGGCATATTTTGTGGAGGCATTGTTGATATCCCATGATATTTGGGAGGGCCTCCCTAGGTACTTAAAAGATAGAAACCCAATGGGATACCAATATTTCAGTTTATCCCTTAATAGGGCTTCCTTCTATGCCAACTCTTTGTTAAGATATGGCACTACATGAGTGGGACTTAGATTTCATCTTCCTATTATATGGTGTCCTAGTAGATTCTACAGGATCCTCTTACCTGGGATGAGGAAGAAGAAAGGACTCAATGGATGAAACTAGATAGAACCTTGGGATAATATAACACAAGTGAATTTGGGCACCCAGCCTATGACTGGGGAGTAGTGCACACAAGTATAACAGAGACATAATAAGTTGCATGAGGAAATGCAATCGAGCCAGTAGGGGGGTGATGATGAGTCCCCATTTTGGCATATTTTTTTCTTCCTATACCCTATAAAAATATATACATTTTTCCTCTTTATACATGCTAAATACTCAGTTATTGTATTTTCTGACCTCTTCTAAGATATTATCTAAATTCCCATATATTAATCTTGATTTCTTTTTATGGTTAAGGTTTGGTGTGGATTTTAAAAAGAAAATTTCAATTATCGTATGTGTAGATATTAGGAATGCTAACTATGGTTGTAAAGTGCAAAGTTTTCCAAGTTGCTCCAAACAAAATATGAAAGATTGTTGTCACAGTGTAAGGGTATTTTAAGAAGATAGATCGAAAATCTAATATAACGCTAATGTATATCAGTATTCGATATATGTGTGTGTGTGTGTGTCAACTCCAGTGCATTATATCATCACATTATCTTACTACCTACAACAAATTCAAAGAATTAAAATCAGCAAAAGATATTTAGGATGCACCGGAAAAGACAAATTAAAGAAAAGGATCCTTGGTCTATGCTACAACAAGGTCATAATTATATCAAGAAGATACCCTTTCAGCAGGACGAATTAAACAAATTCAGCATGTTCTAGATAGACCTTGATCCACTTACACAGTTAAGAAACCAGTTCAGCTCTAGTGGAAGGAATCTATGGGTCCGGAATCCATTTCCCATTAGTTTCCATGTAATCGCGCATGTCCCAGAAAATCAGCAGATAATAGAAGTTAGGTTGTTCAGACTGTTAGCATAATAATAGGAATTGGTAGTCCTATATTTAGTTAACTAGATTCCTTCAGTTTGTATATATATTAGTGTGCTAGTGTGTGTTTCACAGTACGTATGATATCAATGTGTGTTTCACTATAGTGAATTGTAAGAGCCACAAGCTCCAAGTTCAGAATTTTAATAGAATATTGGTGTTATGTGTTGAGTGTTAAATTACTGGTATGTTGGTGTTTAATTGAGAAGCGTGAGCATAGGACTACCCGTGATACATGGCTCGCTCACAGGTATGGTCCTATGTTGTGAATATATGTATATGTTGGTATTACTTACTTTACATTTGTCAGTTTATTTTTTAGCTTAAGTCTATACCAATTTATTCTTGTTTTAGAATTTAGACTATGGAATAACCACAAGATGCATAATGGCCACATGTGCCATGCTACAAAATGGAAACTAAACCATGCTAGGACTTAGAGTGATATAGATTATTTATAACCCTGTCATCCATTGTCCACATTAATGTTTTATACCAAATCTGTGCTAGTAGTCTATGCCTATAACAGTACTGGTAATATCATCAATCGGACTATCATTTGAAGAGTTATAAAATGTAGGACCTAAGTTCTGGTATGTTAACTTAGAAATAATTTCATTTCTTATTTTCTCCATATGAATTAGGATAAGAAACAACTAGTTTCTTTTACTTTGCTTG
>JASDQU010373194.1:113355-125506 GCA_032191745.1 Picea mariana
GGATCCTCTGTTTCTCAGTAATCAATTGAAATTTGATGTAACGTGTCTTCCATGTCTTCATTCTTGTTTACATAATTGACTAACCAACTTTCTATTTCAAATTATGAATACTCTGTTAAACTATTGAATCTTTCAGTCGAAGCAGATTTCAATGATTCTAATTTCTTTTCAAACTGTTCCTTAGTCACAAATATAGAATTTGAAATTATCTTTGGGTTATCAACTTCTCTGGTTGTTCCATCTAGATCCAACTCAACTAATTTTAGACATCATTCTCCCTTTTTGACACTTAAAGTGTCAAGATCAGTCAACATTTATTTTAAACATTTAATTATTTTAATCAAGCATGCCTTTAGTTGTTTAATGAGGATCCAAGAGGGTAAATATTCTTATTTTCTTTTAATTCACTCATATTTGAGACTTTCCTAACAAAGGTGGTAACATCTCCTTTATAAAACTCCTCATTATTTTTTAGGTTGTCCTATAGATATTGTCTCAGGTTCGTCATCCTTGATCCTAAAGAAATGAAAGTATTTTCCAGTTCCCAAGTCTCGAGGACTAAAGACATTATTTTCTTAATATTTTCCCCAACATATCTTTTGATTGTAGTGAGTAAGATTGATGTCCCTCTAATTATTGAACTGGATTATGGTGTTCTATCAGAGTTTCTCTAGGGATGAATCAGAGCAATTGAGCTAGAAAATATGGGAGGTGGCATTAGAGCATTCTCCAATTCTTTAACTCTTTCTTTTAATCATAGTTCATTTCATCAATTTACATTCTAAGGGATTCACCTGTAACTTCATGAATTTGTACAATTTTCGATGGTAGAACTCCATTTAGGCCAAGTTCTGAGCTCAACTTTCCTTGAACCTTTTTTTTTTTTAATGTGTTTTCTCAAAATCTAATTTCTTTGAATCTTTATCAAATAGAGCATTATGCAGAGTTATGGATTCTTCTTCAAAAAGAATTGTTTCATGTCTGGCAAGTTCTGTTGCAACTTGTCTACTTTCCTACACTCTTTGTTCTTCATCAGAGTATTCTATCTCTTCAATATTTGCATCCAGGTCCATTTCTTCAAGAGTGATTTTGTCTTCAGGTTCGACCTCATTTTTTCCTTCCTGATTTATCTACCTTTTTATTTTACTAATTACTAGAAGTTTATGCGGTACTTCAAGACTTTCCTTTGGAGGATTATGGTCACCTTCGTCATCGAAATTTTTCATTGAAGACTTCTTTGTTATTGTGTTGCTAACTAAGCATTTGGTTTTGGTTGGTGGATAGACTGAGATACAATAGGAGAATTAGTACTCCTTTCATCAACAACTCTTCCTCTTTGTTTATGTTGGTTAGTAGTGCTAATAATAGTCTCAATGTCATGTTGCTTCTTTTAAACAAACACTTATTGAGGGTCCTAGATGTCACCTTCTTCTTCTCCAAATAGAAATGAATTAGAAAGTGAAACAATAAAACTGACATATGTCATATGATCCATAAACAAGTGGTTAGGGTCTAACCCTTTGATTTTTTCTGCTAGATTTAAGTTATACTGGTCAAAATGCACTAAAAACTCATAAATATTTGAAATACTTCTCAACAGAATTTCTCCAATTCTTCAAGGCATAGGAATTAATTGCTTCTTTTTTTTTCATGAAAGAAGTGAGCCAAAAAATTGTGTTGTCTGCAAACCTCTACAACAAACATCTTTTTTGACACATAATACAGGAGATAAAGAGGTTTTTCTTGAGAACAATAAATTATGATAACATTATAGTGCTCCATGGATTCAATTCTTTCTTTCTTATCCAAGAATGTCGTTGCTTCTAAACATAGCCTCGATGTTTTCAACCGAAAGATAAGTTTTTTGAAGAAGAAACAAATGAATTATCAAATTCATAAAAATTGTATGTAGTCTTTTGCTTCCATAAGGTTGGGTACCACATCTTTACTGCGTCAGTTTTACAATTAACTATTTTTCCAAAATTCAAACCCATCAAAACATGATAGTAAGTGACGACAAAGATTAGGTATGAATACATGTAAAATTTCTTGTTCTTCTTGAAATTTGATAACTGAAAAGACATTTCTCTAGAAATGATCTTTGCCCAGTCGAAAATTTCTTTTGCATGAACTGTAAAATCTAAAATATTCAGATCGAGTCGGGGAAAGGTAGTTGTATATTCTTGACTAGCTACTCTAGCGAGAATCCATACTATTTCTTGATAAGGGTTTTTTAAAAAACTAACTTGGATGTTAGATAAATCTTTTGGCATCATTGTCGGGTATTCGAGATATTCCTGCAGAAGATCAAGTCCACTATTTCTTTCCTTCAGGAAACTCTTGGCTTCATATCCCTTGAATGTAATTGTCAACTCTAGGAGCTTGAGAATTTTATTGAAAACTGAAGGTGCTAGAGAAATGGGGGATTCTCCTTGAGGTTGAATTATCCTATGATTTTTATCGTATTTATCCATGCACCAGGAAACTAGCACTTTGGAATCAAAAAAATGTGGTACACAACTTGCTGAAAGAAATCCATGATGTCCACACTTGGTTCACATTCCTTTCTAACAGTGATAGTGTTAAATAATACCAATACGATTTTGAACACTAAAATCTTTAATCCTCCCACCCAAATGATTTCACAGTGTCCCAACATAATTTTTCTCTTCTTCTCTTTATCATGCTTGATGAAGTTGGCAGAATAATGTACATTCACTTTAAAATGTTAATCTAAAGGTAATCCATTTTACCATAATATACCTTGAAACTCTTCTTTCGAATGAAAGATAAATACGAATTAAATTTAAATTGATGGAGAATTGTCTCGAGAAGGTCACCATTAATAACAACCTTTTAATATTTTAACCACTTGTTATTTTCCATAAGATTAACATTAAATGTACTTTGGGGAGAGTGACAATATGAGACATGTCTTACCATGGAGCAAAAGAGGATCAGATGTATGTCAAGAAATATTGGAATCAAGACAAACTTGAAGACCCGCAAACCAACGGTGAAAACTCGAGAAACGACTAAGTATGATATTGGATCGGTCAAATGTAAGGGGAGAAATTTTTTAAGAGTTATGACCCACGAACCTACGGTGAAGTTGAAAATCGACTAAGTCTTGAAATATCGAGAGAAAAAATAAAACTTGAGAAAATGATTGAATATCATAAATCGGTCGGATGGACTAGTCGTGATGAAAATCAAGTGAATCGAGCAAGTGGATCATACCCGCGGTGAACATTTGAAAAATATAAGTATGGTGTGAAATGAGGATGACAGAACATAGTAGTGCATTTTGGAAATGATAGATCTTTGGACTTAAAAAAGAATATATGACAAACCCACAGACCCGCAAACCCACGAGAAACATAAAAAGAAACTAAGTATTGGTGTAAAATGGATGCGAGAGAACACAATGGTGTATTTTGGAGGAGGAAAAAGTTTGTAACAAGAATTAAAATGACTCATGAACCCATGACAAAGTGAAAAATTTCTTCAAGTGTTGAAATATATAAGAGAAAAAAAAATTGAAAGACTTAACACATATATAGGTTAACATACAGCAATTCCAACCAGATGCCCAAACGAGCTTGCCTTCCTGCCACGATCTTGCTGAAATACTATTCTTAGTTGTCGTTTGGCCTTTCAAATTCCATTATATGAAAGAAGTGTTTTCACAAATTTCAATTAGCAATTTGATACAAAATATCTAAACCCTGGACTAATTCCTCTTTCTTGATCTATGCTTGCTTAGTTTCAAACATTTTCTTCTATTAGTTCACTCTTACACTCACTAATTCAAGCCTAGAAAAAAAAAAAAAAATTACATTTAGGATCCTCATACAAGGAAGACCAACCAAAATATTGTTGGTCCAAGATGGAAGAGTCCATGTTTAACAAAATGAATGGTGAAGTAAAGTTTTATATCATAGCATATGATATTCTCTCTCATAGAGTCTTTGGCATGCACAACTTATTATTCTTGAATAAGAATTCTTTCTAAATAAATAAAATACAAATATGGAGACCTATCCACACTCCATGGTTGTTTACAAGCTTTCCAAACCTCTGCAAAATATGCATCATCCTCATATAAGACCTTCACATTATCTACACCCACAACCTCAATGACCATTGTACTCACCAATGATACTCTTCTACTCTATGCATCAACAACATAGTTAGACTTCCCTAATATATGCTTCAAAACAAATGAATAACTCTGCAAGAATTATACCCATTTCATATGTCTCTAATTAAAAATCCATTGACTATTAATATATTGAAATGCTTGGAGATCAGTATACAAAACAAACTCCTTAGGAAATAAATATTTTATCCATTTCTTCAACACTTGAATTATAACATAGAATTCTATATCATAATTAGAGTATTTTCTTTTGGATTCATTCAAATTCTCACTAAATAAAGTAATAGGCTTACTTTCTTGACCCGATATTGCTCCAATTGTTGATCCACTTGCATCACAATTCACCTGGAAAACTTTGTTGAAATGTGTTAAGGAATATATTAATTTTTCATTGACCTTCTTTTTCAACATTTCAAAGCTCCTTCAAGTTGTTGTCCATTCAAAACTTCCCTTCTTCATGCACTTATTCAGTGATGCACATATACCAAGAAAATTCCAAATAAACTTCATATAGAAGCTCACCAATCCATGGAAACTTATAAATCCAAAAGTACTCTTGGGAATAAGCCATTCAACTATATCCCTCACTTTCTTTGGGTCCATCTTCAAACCTTCTTGGGAAATCACAAAATCCAAGTATACCAACTCCTCCTACATGAAGTTATGTTTCTTAAAATCCCTAGGCATGCCCAGGGCTTGGCCGCAGGGCTGCCCCCCAGCATCCAAGTCATGACCCACAATTTCTACTCTTTCAATTGCTCCAATACTTGTTGCAAATGCCTCAAATGCTCATATTTTGTCTTGCTAAAAAATAGAATATCATCAAGTTAAACAACAACAAATTTACCTAGGAACGGTTTCATTACCTCATGAAGGTACTTGATGCATTTTTCAACCCAAATGGTATAACCAACCACTCATACAATCATTCTTTCATCCCCTTCTCTAATTTTGATCTGGCGATACCCACTCTTTAAGTCAATCTTTGAAAAGTATCTTTCTCCACTCAAATAATCCATAATATCATCCATTATTAGCAATGGAAATATTTTTTTTATAGCTATCTTATTTATAACTCTAGAGTCCATACACATTCTACATTCTTCACCTTTCTTCCATGATAATATTGTAGGTACAAAACAAGGACTTAAAATCTCTCTTATTAGGACTCTATCTAGCAGCTCTTGAAATTATATATTAAAGTCTTCACTTTATGTTGGGGTCATCCTATATGGTTTTTTTTTAGGAAATCCCAATCTACCTATCAAGTCAATATGATGTGAAATGTCTCTGATTCAAATTAATCCCATTGGCATATTATCCATGATGATCTCCTTGTACTTATCCAACAACTCTTCAACTTTGGCTAACACTTTCTTCTCTTCTTCTTCTTGAACCATGTTTGGAAAAATTGTAAGGAAACTCCTTGAACTCTTTCATTCTTCCCAAAAATTATTTGACTGAACAAAACATAATATTGATGTTGCTTCTATCTCCATCATTCTCATTAGTACCTGAATGTAATTTGAATTTTCTTCTTCCTTTCTCAAACTAATACGTATTCTTCATCCCATCATGAATACTCCACCTGTTGCACAACCAAGGTCTTCCCAACAATGCATGACAAGCATCCATGCAACAACATCACACAAAAATTTATCTTCATAGTCTTCCATTTCAAATTTCAATAAGCATTGTTGAGAAACAATAACTTGATTTCCTTTTAGCAACCATGAATGGTTTTGTATGCACTAGGATAGAGTGTACATTTCAACTTTTACTTTTCTATCACTTCTATAGACATTAAATTTTATGTGCTTCCTACATCGATAATCATCTTACAACACTTACTTTGTGTCTTACACTTTGTCTTGAGGGGATTCTTCATCTATGTAGGCTCTTCAACAACTTTCTCCTCTCACTTGAGTATCACCCTCCTTACTGTAGGTAAATTTATGCAATATTGTATCCAACAACATACTCCTCTACCTACACCATGTGTTTTCTTACATCATTTTGGCTTCCATTGTTTTGATTCTTTGAATACTCTACCATCTTGTGTCTTTGTTTCCCACACTTGAAACATGTAGGAACATACCTACCTCCAATTCCTCTATTAAAACATTTGCCTCTACTACCATTGTTACCTCCTTTGTATATTGTATTGCTACTATTTACCACATGATCGTTTTTGGTATGTATTTGTCTTCTCCCAAATCCCATGCAGCATCTTTCTCGAGTGTGATGTCAACTTCTGCCAAGCTTCTCTTCAACTCTAACAAAAATTTGGTATGCATCATCTATAGTATGAAAATAATGAGTTCTCATATCATCTTGAATTTGAAATCTTAAACCATGGACATGCCTTGCAACCCTCTGAAATTATACTTCTTTAATTCCTAATTTGATTGACAGTCTAAAGAATTCTTTGGTATACTCTTGGATGGTTGTCTTCTTTTTCCTCAATTTTTGGGCATGTTTGCATGAAACTTGGAAATAATCCACATGTAATATATTCTCTTTCATATTATTTACCATTTTCTTCAATGTCTCGATTTTCTCCTTGTGGCTATAAACTCTATCTTTCTGAACACAATCCCACCATAAATTTGCATGCCCCTTCAACTTGTTTGTAGAAAACTTCACACTATTAGGGTATTCAATTTTCTCATAATCAAAATATATTTCTACTTCTTCTATCTATTCAATTAAATTCTCATTTTTCAGGGTACCGTCATAATTTGAAATTTGTACTCTAGCATTACTTCTTTCTTTCATAATTGGAATCAATTGCATAGATATACCTCTTTTATGGTCATCTTTGCTTTCTTATTCTTTAGGTTCTTGTTCTAATTTTTCTCCATCATTACCAGTAAGTATGGCTTCTAACTCTTCCATTATTCTCCTAATTTCTTCCATTGGTTCTCTTGGATGTCTCGTATCTTCCATCTTTTGATATTATGGGTTTCTTTGGCTCCTTTCATTTGTTATCCTAAGWGGGATGTTTATTCCCACTATCCTAATAATTATCACTCCAATTACCGTTTACAAACTAATGCACTCTTAGTATATCTCTGAGGAATACTCTTCTACCAATTTCTTATTTCTAGCACGACCTCCACCATCAAAACCTATTTGACATAGACAAATATTTTTCAAGAATCTGAATATCACTTCTGGAAATCTCATATGCAACTCTTTTCCTCTCCTAAAGTTATAACATGCTCTGATACTACTTGATGCAGCTTGGGGTTGCAATCAAATTCACATGGTGGAATTTATAAAATAAAATAAAAATTATTTGGATAGAAATCAATACATGAAACTAAATATATGCTTAGAACTCATCAACCCATAACTCTATTGTTTTCATTCAATGACAATGCATCAACTCTCACCCTTCTTATATTCGCATAACCATCCCAGACTCTAGATTCTAGAAATACCCAATTATAGAATGCCAAGCTATGAGAGCCTAAAGTCCCTTTGCTCATTTACACACCTCATATTTATTCTTGAGGTCATTTTATTATGGCCTTTCAACTATCCAACTATTCAAATTCAACTTTTCATATTGTAAGGATTATAAAAAATCACTAAGACAAGAATTGACATTACAAATTATTACAAATTTGGGAAAAATGCCTCATTAAATGCACTCTATTTATGAAATAAATATCTATGGTCATATGAGATACTCCATCATAGTCATCATCTGGCCCCCATACTCAAAATATACAAAGCATGATCAAATTTTCATTAATTGGTCAAAATTCCAACTTTATTGTTAAAATAAGGTACTAATTTGCGTGAAAAAGCTCGGGAAAATGCATGCCAAAATTCACATGGGTGAAATTTCAAAATAGTGATAATTGATGTATAAATATTTTCATGCTACCAACAAAACCCATGGCTCGGACTTCATATATTTGATTTCATTTTCTTGTATTGAGTCTGCCAACTCAACAACTTTTACATGTTTGCGTGAAAATGACCAAAATTGCCTAAGTTCATTGAAATGCACGCCCATAGCTCATTTTAATTTGAAAATGAGTGATTCAAATTGTTGAGTGTGTGTTTTTACATTCTCCACCTTACTAAATTTCCATATTTTCAAATTGAACCAAAATAGTTGTTGCTATGCAAAAATACTGAAATTTTCTCTTGTTTTACACAATGTTCAGAAAAGTCCATGAGGCCTTACAAAAATGCACGTTGAATCTATTTTATGGATAATATGAAGAAACCTATCAAGTTATCCAATGGAATTTCATTCTGGTCACAAAACCCATGTCTTGTATTTCCTTCATCCATCTCTAGATGTCTATAATTAGTTTATGAAAAGGGGCATTCCACCAAATTTGACAATTTCTCTTACTTAGATAAAAGATGCATGCCTAAGTTTGAAATTTGAACTAGAATTTATTAAAAGGCTTCCACAACTACCTATGAATTCAAATTCATGCAGGATAGTGTCCTTGGCTCGGGATGTTCTTGCATCATACTGTGTTGGTTGGAAATTTTCATGCGCTCCTACTCATTAGGGATGTATAGAAAATTTACAAAATGAATCCGGTCACCCAATTTGACCATGTTCTTCTTCAGAAACCCATGATGCACCCTTTGAACTCCTATCATTCCACTTGACTAGATATTCTTTGTATTCCATATTCCTTATCCTCCAATCAATCCTTCCTGCCAACACCTCAATGCATCAAAAACACAATTAGACTTCCCTAATCTAAGCTTCAAAATAAATGAATAAATTTGCAAGAATTCTACCCATTTCTTATGTCTTTGATTTAAATTCCATTGACTATTAATATAATGTATGATTAGTGATCAATATAAAACACGAAGTCCTTAAGCAATAAATAGTGTCTCAAATTATTTAGCGCTTGAATTATAGCATAGAATTATTGATCATAAACATATTACTTCCTTATGGTTTCATTCAAATTCTTACGAAATAAATCAATAGGCTTATTTTCTTCACTCAATACAACTCAAATTTCTAATCCACTCACATCACAATACATTTGCAAAAAAATTACTGAAATTTAGTAATCTAACAATGGTTTTTCAATGACCTTCTTCAACAATTCAAATCTCCTTTCAATTGTGGTTGTCCACCAAAAAAATCCATTCTTCATGCACTCATTTAGTGATGCACACATACCACTAAAATTTCAAATAAACTTCCTATAGAATCTCGCCAATCCATGGAAACTTCTAACTTCAAAGTACTCTTGGGAACAAGCCATTCAACTATAGCCCTCACTTTCTCTATGTTCGTCTTCAAACCTTATTAAGAAATCACAAAACCCAAGTATACCAACTCCTCTTGCATGAAGGTACATTTCTTCAAATTTATCAGTAAATTTTGCTCTTTCAACCACTCCAATAGTTGTTGCAAATGCCTCAAATGCTCCTCGTTTGTCTTGCTAAAATTCATAATATCAAGGTAAAAAACAACAAATTTACCGAGGAATGGTTTTAGTACGTCATTCATCAACCTCATGAATTTACTAAATGCATTTGTCAACTCCAATGGCATAACGAACCACTCATATAGTCCTTTTTTCTTGAATGTTGTCTTCCATTCATCACCTTCGCTAATCATACTCTAGTGATACCCGCTCTTCAAGTCAATCTTTGAAAAATATATTTGTCCACTCAAATAATCCACAAGACCATTCATTATTAATAGTGGAAATATGTAATTGATAGTTATCTTATTTATAGCTCTAGATTCCATGCACATTCTCCATTTTCTACCCTTCTTTGGTTCTAATACTATAGGTACAACACAAGGACTCAAAATTTCTCTTATCAGATCTCTATCTAGTATCTCTTGAACCTATATATTAACATCTTAAATTTCGACCGAGGTCATCCTATGTGGTGCTTTGTTAGGCAAGCTTGATCCAAGTATCAAGTCAATCTGATGTGAAATGTCTTTGATTGGAGGTACTCCCTTTGAAACATCATCCTTGATGATCTCCTTGTAATTATCCAACAATTCTTCAACTTTTGTAGATAGTAAAATGTCCATGCTTTCTCCATCAATAATCATATTACAACACTTACCTTGTATCTTACACTTTGTCTTGAAGAGATTCTTCCTTTATGCATGTTCTTCAACAACTTTCTCCTCCTACTTGAGAAACACCCTTTTGAACATCATATTTCCTCCTTGTTCTTGGTGAATTTATGCAATATCATCTCCAGTAGCATACTCCTTTGCCTATTCCATGTGTGCTCTTGCATCATTTTTTCTTCCATCATTTTGATTCTCTAGACATTCTTTCATCTTGTGCCCTTGTTTCTCAAAACAAGAAGGAACATACATGCCTCCTCTTTTTCTACCAAAACCTCTGCCTCTACCACCATTGTTACCTCCTTTATAGATTTGATTTATAATGCTTTCGTCATCATCATTTTTTTTGTGTGTTTGGCTTCTCCCAAAGCCCATGCAACCTCTTCCTCGAGCGCTATGTTGTCTTCTATCAAGATTCTCTTCAACTCCAACAACAATTTGGTATGTTTCATCTACAATATGAAAATAATTATTAATCATATCACCTTAAATTTTAAATCTTAGGCCATTGACATACCTTGCAACCCTCAGAAATTTTAGTTCATCGATGCATGAACGGATAGAAAATCTGAAGAATTATTTAATGTACACTAATGCATTCTTTTGCCTCTGTTAAGCCCTAATATTGGCTCATTACACCTTAATTGGGGCATATTACATTAGTAATATTATTTTATTTATGTCGGCTTTATTCCATTAGTTGTAAGTATACCTCCTATTCTCCTATATATACCAAGGAAACATTTTCATTTGGAATCATCTTGGAATTGTACATTTATATGGGCATAAGGAGGTTGCCCCCTCGAAGAGGCTTATTATTTGAATTTATCTCTTTTTCAAGGCATTGAGTACTTATTCTGAGGTTTTTCTATGCTATATTGATATTTGGTTCTTAACATATGGTATCAGAGCTCAAGGTCTTGGGGTTTCCCTGTTACATATGAGACACCTTGGAATTTTCGCTATAACTTGTTTTATACAATGTTTCATAAGAAACGGCTTGGAGGATATTTAGAAGATGAATCAAGGTATGTTGGGTTAAAATTTCATCTCCTGATGCCTTATAATTTCGTAGATACAGCCTATGAAAGATAGGGTTCTGGAATCATCCTGAACTGAGCCATTGCGGAATTTTCGATATAAAAAAATTTATGTAACATTTCAGACCCTGAAATCTGGAGGATATTCACAGAAATTAGTAATATAACTGAGGTAAAAATTTTCTCTTCTGGGTCGTCTTACATTTGTAGATACACCCTATGAAAGATAGGTTATATGACTATTCATATTGACTAGTCTCAAGAAGATGTTCCAGATAAAACAATCATAACTTTTTCCTAGAGTATCCAAAATGAGTGAGACTGGTTTCATTGGATAGTGGACAGTCTTTAGTATTTTTGGTACAATTTTCAGAATTTTATATCAATTTTTTTGTGCGGGGCACGCTATACAAGTGACATCTCCCATAAAGGCCAAAAATCAGCAAGTTGTGGGGAAGTTACCGTAAATTCCACTTGGCACATCCAATTTTGATCAGACCTGTTGCATTGCAGAGAAGAAATATTAGAGAACTACAAAAAATAAAGTTTCATAGCCAGAAGGGCCGAAACTTTGGAGATACAGCAGAAGAAATATTGTCTAGCAGAACCACCTCAAAATCAAGGTTCAACAGTGATACTTGGACAACATGCCACCCAAAAAGGGAACTTCTACACCAAAGAAGCCTCCAAATAATCCAACATGGACTCCTGATGAAGGTGAAGAAATTATTAGGGACATAAATGATTTAAAAAAGAAGACAGTAACAAAAGATGAACTACAAGAGATGATGGAGGGTTTAAAAGGGGAGATCATGGAAGGATTGAAAAATTTCATAATAGAGAGGACAC
>JASDQU010373194.1:126109-138880 GCA_032191745.1 Picea mariana
ATATACCAAGGAGACATTTTCATTTTGAATCATCTTGTACTTGAACATTTAAGTGGGGTAAAAGGAGGTTGCCCCCTCGAAGAGGCTTATTATCTGAAATTATCTCTGTTTCAAGGCATTGAGTACTTTTCCTGAGGTTTTTCCATGCTATATTGATGTTTGGTTCTTAACAGATCCTCTATTTCTCAGTAATCAATTGAAATTTGATGTAACGTTTCTTCCATGTCTTCATTCTTGTTTACATAATTGACTAACCGGCTTTCTACTTCAAATTTTGAATACTCTGTTAAACTATTGAATCTTTCGGTCGAAGAAGATTTCAATGATTCTAATTTCTTTTCAAATTGTTCCTTAGTCGTAAATATAGAATTTGAAATTATCTTTGGGTTATCAACTTATCTAGTTGTTCCATCTAGATCCAACTCAACTAATTTTAGACATCATTCTCCCTTTTTGACACTTAAAGACTCAAGATCAGTCAATATTTATTTTAAACATTTAATTATTTTAATCCATCATGCCTTTAGTTGTTTAATGAGGATCCAGGAGGGTAAGTATTCTTATTTTCTTTTTAATTCACTCATATTTGAGACTTTCCTAACAAAGGTGGTAACATCTCCTTTATAAAACTCCTCATTATTTTTTAGGTTGTACTGTAGATATTGTCTCAGGTTCGTCATCCTTGATCCTAAAGAAATGAAAGTATTTTCTAGTTTCCAAGTCTTGAGGACTAAAGACATTATTTTCTTAATATTTTCCCCAACATATCTTCTGATTGTAGTGAGTAAGATTGATGTCCCTCTAATTATTGAAATGGATTATGGTGTTATATCATAGCTTCTCTAGGGATGAATCATAGCAATTGGGCTGGAAAATATGGGAGGTGGCATTGGACCATTCTCCAATTCTTTAACTCTTTCTTTTAATCATAGTTAATTTCATCAACTGACATTTTAAGGGATTCACCTGTAACTTCATGAATTTGTACAATTTTCGACGGTAGAACTCCATTTAGGTCAAGTTCTAAGCTTGACTTTCCTTGAACCTTTTTTTTTTTAAATGAGTTTTCTCAAAATCTAATTTCTTTGAATCTTTATCAAATAGAGCATTATGCAGAGTTATGGATTCTTCGTAAAAAAGAATTGTTTCATGTCTGGCAAGTTCTGTTGCAACTTGTCTACTTTCCTACACTTTTTGTTCTTCATTAGAGTATTCTACCTCTTCAATATTTGCATCCAAGTCCATTTCTTCAAGAGTGATTTTGTATTCAGGTTCAACCTCATTTTTTCCTTCCTGATTTATCTACCTTTTTATTTTACTAATTACTAGAGGTTTATGCGGTATTTCAAGACTTTCCTTTGGAGGATTATGGTCACCTTCGTCGTCAGAATTTTTCATTGAAGACTTATTTGTTATTGTGTTTCTAACTAATAATTTGGTTTTGGTTGGTGACTGAGATACAATAGGAGAATGAGTACTCCTTTCATCAACAACTCTTCCTCTTTGTTTATGTTGGTTAGTAGTGCTAATAATAGTCTCAATGTCATGTTGCTTCTTTTAAACAAACACTTATTGAGGGTCCTAGATGTCACCTTCTTCTTCTCCAAATATAAATGAATTAGAAAGTGAAACAATAAAATCGACAGATGTCATATGATCCATAAACAAGTGGTTAGGGTCTAACCCTTTGATTTTTTCTACTAGATTTAAGTTATACTAGTCAAAATGCACTAAAAACTCATAAATATTTGAAATACTTCTCAATAGAATTTCTCCAATTCTCCAAGGCATAGGAATGGATTGCTTCTTTTTTTTTCATGAAAGAAGTAAGCCAAAACATTGTATTGTTTGCAAACCTCTACAACAAACATCTTTTTTGACACATAATACAGAAGATAAAGAGGTTTTTCTCGAGAACAATAAATTATGATAAAATTATAGTGCTCCATGGATTCAATTCTTTCTTTCTTATCCAAGAATGTCGTTGCTTCTAAACATAGCCTCAATGTTTTCAACCAAAAGATAAGTTTTTTGAAGGAAGAAACAAATGAATTATCAAATTCATAAAAATTGTATGTAGTCTTTTGCTTCCATAAGGTTGGGTACCACATCTTTACTGGGTCAGTTTTACAATTAACTAGTTTTCCATAATTCAAACCCATGAAAAAATGATAGTAAGTGACGACAAATATTAGGTATGAATACATGTAAAATTTCTTGTTCTTCTTGAAATTTGATAACTGAAAAGACATTTCTCTAGAAATGATCTTTGCCCAATCGAAAATTGCTTTTACATGAACTGTAAAATCTAAAATATTCAGATCGAGTCGGGGAAAGGTAGTTGTACATTCTTGACCAACTACTCTGGTGAGAATCCATACTATTTCTCGATAAGGGTTTTTTAAAAAACTGACTTGGATGTTAGATAACTCTTTTGGCATCATTGTCGGGTATTCAAGATATTCCTGCAAAAGATCAAGTCCACTATTTCTTTCCTTCAGGAAACTCTTGGCTTCATCTCCCTTGAATGTAATTGTCAGCTCTAGGAGCTTGAGAATTTTATTGAAAACTGAAGGTGCTAGAGAAATGGGGGATTCTCCTTGAGGTTGAATTATCCGATGATTTTTATCGTATTTATCCATGCACCAGGAAACTAGCACTTTGGAACCAAAAAATTGCGGTACACAACTTGCTAAAGAAATCCATGATGTCCACACTTGGTTCACATTCCTTTCTGACAATGATAGTGTTAAATAATACCAGTACGATATTGAACACTAAAATCTTTAATCCTCCCACCCAAATGATTTTACAGTGTCCCAACACAATTTTTATCTTCTTCTCTTTATCATGCTTGATGAAGTTGGCAGAATAATGTACATTCACTTTAAAATGTTAATCTCAAGGTAATCCATTTTACCATAATATACCTTGAAACTCTTCTTTCGAATGAAAGATAAAAACAAATTAAATTTAAATTGATGGAGAATTGTCTCAAAAAGGTCACCATTAATAACAACCTTTTAATATTTTAACCACTTGTTATTTTCCATAAGATTAACATTAAATGTACTTTGGGGAGAGTGACAATATGAGACATGTCTTACCATGGAGAAACAGAGGATCAAATGTATGTCAAGAAATATTGGAATCAAGACAAACTTGAAGACCTGCAAACCAACGGTGAAAACTCAAGAAACGACTAAGTATGATATTGGATCGGTCAAATGTAAGGGGGGGAATTTTTGAAGAGTTATGACCCACGAACCTATGGTGAAGTTGAAAATAGACTAAGTCTTGAAATATCGAGAGAGAAAAGAAAACTTGAGAAAATAATTGAGTATCATAAATCGGTCGGATGGACTAGTCGTGGTGAAAATCAAGTGAATCGAGCAAGTGGATCATACCCGCGGTGAACATTTGAAAAATATAAGTATGGTGTGAAATGAGGATGGCCGAACATAGTAGTGCATTTTGGAAATGATAGAGCTCCGAACTTAAAAAAGAATATGTGACAAACCCACAGACCCGCAAACTCGTGAGAAACACAAAAAGAAACTAAGTATTGGTGTAAAATGGATGCGAGAGAACACAACAGTGTATTTTGGAGGAGGAAAAAGTTTGTAACAAGAATTAAAATGACTCATGAACCCATGACAAAGAAAAAAAATTCTTTAAGTGTTGAAATATATAAGAGAAAAAAAAATTGAAAGACTTAACACATATATGGGTTAACATCCACCAATTCCAACCAGATGCCCAAACGAGCTTGCCTTCCTGCCACGATCCTGCTGAAATACTATTCTTAGTTGTCGTTTGGCCTTTCAAATTCCATTATATGAAAGAATTGTTTTTACAAATTTCAATTAGAAATTTGATACAAAATATCTAAACCCTGGACTAATTACTCTTTCTCAATCTCTGTTTGCTTAGTTTCAAACATTGTCTTCTATTAGTTCACTCTTACACTCACTAATTCAAGCCTGGAAAAAAAAAAACAATTACATTTAGGATCCTCATACAAGGAAGACCAACCAAAATATTGTCGGTCCAAGATGGAAGAGTCCATGTTTAACAAAATGAATGGTGAAGTAAAGGTGTATACCATAACATATGATATTGGCATGCACAACTTATTATTCTTGAATAAGAATGCTTTCTAAATAAATAAAATACAAATATGGAGACCTATCCACACTCCATGGTTGTTTACAATCTTTCCAAACCTTTGCAAAATATGCATCATCCTCATATAAGACCTTCATATTATCTACACCCACAACCTCAATGACCATTTTACTCACCAACAATACTCTTCTACTCTATGCATCAACAACATAGTTAGACTTCCCTAATATATGCTTCAAAACAAATGAATAACTCTGCAAGAATTATACCCATTTCATATGTCTCTAATTAAAAATCCCTTGACTATTAATATATTGAAACGCTTGGAGATCAATATACAACACAAACTCCTTAGGAAATAAATAATTTATCCATTTCTTCAACAGTTGAATTATAACATAGAATTATATATCATAATTAGAGTATTTTATTTTGGATTCATTCAAATTCTCACTAAATAAAGTAATAGGCTTACCTTCTTGACCCGATATTGCTCCAATTGTTGATCCACTTGCATCACAATTCACTTGGAAAACTTTGTTGAAATGTGTTAAGGAATATATTAATTTTTCATTGACCTTCTTCTTCAACATTTCAAAGCTCCTTCAAGTTGTTGTCCATTCAAAACCTCCCTTCTTCATGAACTTATTCAATGATGCACATATACCAAGAAAATTCCAAATAAACTTCATATAGAAGCTCACCAATCCATGGAAACTTATAAATCCAAAAGTACTCTTGGGAATAAGCCATTCAACTATATCCCTCACTTTCTTTGGGTCCATCTTCAAACCTTCTTGGGAAATCAAAAAATCCAAGTATACCAACTCCTCCTACATGAAGTTATGTTTCTTAAAATACCTAGGCATGCCCGGGGCTTGGCCACAGGGCTGCCCCCCAGCATCCAAGTCATGACCCACAATTTCTACTCTTTCAATTGCTCCAATACTTGTTGCAAATGCCTCAAATGCTCATATTTTTTCTTGCTTAAAAACAAAATATCATCAAGTTAAACAACAACAAATTTACCTATGAATGGTTTCATTACCTCATGAAGGTACTCAATACATTTTTCAACCCAAATGGTATAACCAACCACTCATACAATCATTCCTTCATCCCCTTCTCTAATTTTGATCTGGAGATACCCACTCTTTAAGTCAATCTTTGAAAAGTATCTTTCTCCACTCAAATAATCCATAAAATCATTCATTATTAGCAATGGAAATATTTTTTTTATAGCTATCTTATTTATAGCTCTAGAGTCCATACACATTCTACATTCTTCACCTTTCTTCAATGATAATATTGTAGGTACAAAACAAGGACTTCAAATCTCTCTTATTAGGACTCTATCTAGCAGCTCTTGAAACTATCTATTAACGTCTTCACTTTATGTTGGGGTCATCCTATATGGTTCTTTTTTAGGAAATCCCAATCTATCTATCAAGTCAATATGATGTGAAATGTCTTTGATTCAAATTAATCCCATTGGCATATTATCCATTATGATCTCCTTGTACTTATCCAACAACTCTTCAACTTTGTCTAACACTTTCTTCTCTTCTTCTTCTTGAACCATGTTTGGAAAAATTGTAAGGAAACTCCTTGAACTCTTTCATTATTCCCAAAAATTATTTGACTGAACAAAACATAATCTTGATGTTGCTTCTATCTCCATCATTCTCATTAGTACCTGAATGTAATTTGAATTTTTTTCTTCCTTTCTCAAACTAATACATATTCTTCATCCCATCATGAATACTCCACCTGTTGCACAACCAAGGTCTTCCCAACAATGCATGACAAGCATCCATGCAACAACATCACACAAAAATTTATCTTCATAGTCTTCCATTTCAAATTTCAATAAGCATTGTTGAGAAACAATAACTTTATTTCCTTTCAGCAACCATGAATGGTTTTGTATCCACTAGGATAGAGTGTACATTTCAACTTTAACTTTTCTATCACTTCTATAGACATTAAATTTTATGTGCTTCCTACATCAATAATCATCTTACAACACTTACTTTGTGTCTTACACTTTGTCTTGAGGGGATTCTTCATCTATGTAGGTTCTTCAACAACTTTCTCCTCTCACTTGAGTATCACCCTCCTTATTGTAGGTAAATTTATGCAATATTGTATCCAACAACATACTCCTCTACCTATACCAGGTGTTTTGTTACATCATTTTGGCTTCCATTGTTTTGATTCTTCGAATATTCTACCATCTTGTGTCTTTGTTTCTAACACTTGAAACATGTAGGAACATACCTACCTCCAATTCCTCTATTAAAACATCTACCTCTACTACCATTGTTACCTCCTTTGTATATTTTATTGCTACTATTTACCACATGATCGTTTTTAGTATGTATTTGTCTTCTCCCAAATCCCATGCAGCATCTTTCTCGATCGCTTCTTTCTCAAGTGTGATGTCAAATTCTACCAAGCTTCTCTTCAACTCTAACAAAAATTTGGTATGCATCATCTATAGTATGAAAATAATGATTTCTCATCTCATCTTGAATTTGAAATCTTAAACCATGGACATGCCTTGCAACCCTCTGAAATTATACTTCTTTAATTCCTAATTTGATTGACAGTCTGAATAATTCTTTGGTATAATATTGGATGGTTGTCTTCTTTTTCCTCAATTTTTGGGCATGTTTGCATGAAACTTGGAAATAATCCACATGTAATATATTCTCTTTCATATTATTTACCATTTTCTTCAATGTCTCGATTTTCTCCTTGTGGCTATAAACTCTATCTTTCTGAACACAATCCCACCATAAATTTGCATGCCCCTTCAACTTGKTTGTAGAAAACKTCACRCTATTAGGGTATTCAATTTTCTCATAATCAAAATATATTTCTACTTCTTCTATCTATTCAATTAAATTCTCATTTTTCAGGGTACCGTCATAATTTGAAATTTGTACTCTAGCATTACTTCTTTCTTTCATAATTGGAAWCAATTGCATAGATATACCTCTTTTATGGTCATCTTTGCTTTCTTMTTCTTTAGGTTCTTGTTCTRATTTTTCTCCATCATTACCAGTAAGTATGGCTTCTAACTCTTCCRTTATTCTCCTAATTTCTTCCATTGGTTCTCTTGGATGTCTCGTATCTTCCATCTTTTGATATTATGGGTTTCTTTGGCTCCTTTCATTTGTTATCCTAAGWGGGATGTTTATTCCCACTATCCTAATAATTATCACTCCAATTACCGTTTACAAACTAATGCACTCTTAGTATATCTCTGAGGAATACTCTTCTACCAATTTCTTATTTCTAGCACGACCTCCACCATCAAAACCTATTTGACATAGACAAATATTTTTCAAGAATCTGAATATCACTTCAAGAAATCTCATATGCATCTCTTTTCCTCTCCTAAAGTTATAACACTCTCTGATACTACTTGATGCAGCTTGGGGTTGCAATCAAATTCACATGGTGGAATTTATAAAATAAAATAAAAATTATTTGGAAAGAAATCAATACATGAAACTAAATATATGCTTAGAACTCATCAACCCATAACTCTATTGTTTTCATTCAATGACAATGCATCAACTCTCATCCTTCTTATATGCGCATAACCATCCTAGACTCTAGATTCTAGAAATACCCAATTATAGAATGCCAATCTATGAGAGCCTAAAGTCCCTTTGCTCATTTACACACCTCATATTTATTCTTGAGGTCATTTTATTATGGCCCTTCAACTATCCAACTATTCAAATTCAACTTTTCATATTGTAAGGATTATAAAAAATCACTAAGACAAGAATTGACATTACAAATTATTACAAATTTGGGAAAAATGCCTCATTAAATGCACTCTATTTATGAACTAAATATCTATGGTCATATGAGATACTCCATAATAGTCATCATATGGCCCCCCCATACTCAAAATATACAAAGCATGATCAAATTTGCATTAATTGGTCAAAATTCCAACTTTATTGTTAAAATAAGGTACGAATTTGCGTGAAAAAGCTCGGGAAAATGCATGCCAAAATTCATATGGGTGAAATTTCAAAATAGTGATAATTGATGTATAAATATTTTCATGCTACCAACAAAACCCATGGCTCGGACTTCATATATTCGATTCCATTTTCTTGTATTGAGTCTGCCAACTCAACAACTTTTACATGTTTGCATGAAAATGACCAAAATTGCCTAAATTCATTGAAATGCACGCCCATAGCTCATTTTAATTTGAAAATGAGTGATTCAAATTGTTGAGTGTGTGTTTTTACATTCTCCACCTTACTAAATTTCCATATTTTCAAATTGAACCAAAATAGTTGTTGCTATGCAAAATACTAAAATTTTCCCTTGTTTTACACAATGTTCAGAAAAGTCCATGACGCCTTACAAAAATGCACACTGAATATATTTTATGGATAATTTGAAGAAACCTATCAAGTTAGCCAATGGAATTACATTCTGGTCACAAAACCCGTGTCTTGTATTTCCTTCATCCATCTCTAGATGTCTATAATTAATCTATGAAAAGGGGCTTTCCACCAAATTTGACAATTTCTCTTACTTAGATCAAAGATGCATGCCTAAGTCTAAAATTTGAACTAGAATTTATTAAAAGCCTTCCACAACTACCTATGAATTCAAATTCATGCAAGATAGTTTCCTTGGCTAGGGATGTTCTTGCATCATACTATGTTGGTTGGAAATTTCATGCGCTCCTACTCATTAGGCATGTATAGAAAATTTACAAAATGAATCCGGTCACCCAATTTGACCATGTTCTTCTTCAGAAACCCATGATGCACCCTTTGAAATCCTATCATTCCACTTGACTAGATATTCTTTGTATTCCATATTCCTTATCCTCCAGTCAATCCTTCCTGCCAACACCTCAATGCATCAAGAACACAATTAGACTTCCCTGATCTATGCTTCAAAATAAATGAATAAATTTGCAATAATTCTACCCATTTCTTATGTCTTTGATTCAAATTCCCTTGACTATTAATATAATGTATGATTAGTGATCAGTATAAAACACGAACTCCTTAAGCAATAAATAGTGTCTCAAATTATTTAGCGCTTGAATTATAGCATAGAATTATTGATCATAAACATATTAATTCCTTATGGTTTCATTCAAATTCTTACGAAATAAATCAATAGGCCTATTTTCTTGACTCAATGCAACTCAAATTTCTAATCCACTCACATCACAATACATTTGCAAAAAAATTACTGAAATTTAGTAATCCAATAATGGTTTTTCAATGACCTTCTTCAACAATTCAAATCTCCTTTCAATTGTGGTTGTCCACCAAAAAAATCCATTCTTCATGCACTCATTTAGTGATGCACACATACCACTAAAATTTCAAATAAACTTCCTATAGAAGCTTGCCAATCCATGGAAACTTCTAACTTCAAAGTACTCTTGGGAACAAGCCATTCAACTATAGCCCTCACTTTCTCTATGTTCGTAATCAAACCTTATTAGGAAATCACAAAACCCAAGTATACCAACTCCTCTTGCATGATGGTACATTTCTTCAAATTTATCAGTAAATTTTTCTCTTTCAACCACTCCAATAGTTGTTGCAAATGCCTCAAATGCCCCTCATTTGTCTTGCTAAAATTCATAATATCAAGGTAAAAAACAACAAATTTACCTAGGAATGGTTTTAGTACCTCTTTCATCAACCTCATGAATTTACTAAATGCATTTGTCAACTCCAATGGCATAACCAACCACTCATATAGTCCTTTTTTCTTGAATGTTGTCTTCCATTCGTTACCTTCTCTAATCATACTCTAGTGATATCCACTCTTCAAGTCAATCTTTGAAAAATATATTTGTCCACTCAAATAATCCACAAGATCATCCATTATTAATACTGGAAATATGTAATTGATAGTTATCTTATTTATAGCTCTAGATTCCATACACATTCTCCATTTTCTACCCTTCTTTGGTTCTAATACTATAGGTACAACACAATGACTCAAAATTTATCTTATCAGATCTCTATCTAGTATTTCTTGAACCTATATATTAACATCTTAAATTTCGACTGAGGTCATCCTATGTGGTGCTTTGTTAGGCAAGCTTGATCCAAGTATCAAGTCAATCTGATGTGAAATGTCTTTGATTGGAGGTACTCCCTTTGAAACATCATCCTTGATGATCTCCTTGTAMTTATCCAACAATTCTTCAACTTTTGTAGATAGTAAAATGTYCATGCTTTCTCCATCAATAATCATATTACAACACTTACCTTGTATCTTACACTTTGTCTTGAAGAGATTCTTCCTTTATGCATGTTCTTCAACAACTTTCTCCTCCTACTTGAGAAACACCCTTTTGAACATCATATTTCCTCCTTGTTCTTGGTGAATTTATGCAATATCATCTCCAGTAGCATACTCCTTTGTCTATTCCATGTGTGCTCTTGCATCATTTTTTCTTCCATCATTTTGATTCTCTAGACATTCTTTCAACTTGTGCCCTTGTTTCTCAAAACAAGCAAGAACATACATGCCTCCTCTTTTTCTACCAAAACCTCTGCCTCTACCACCATTGTTACCTCCTTTATAGATTTGATTTCTAATGCTTTCGTCATCATCATTTTTGTTGTGTGTTTGGCTTCTCCCAAAGCCCGTGCAACCTCTTCCTCGAGCGCTATGTTGTCTTCTATCAAGATTCTCTTCAACTCCAACAAAAATTTGGTATGTTTCATCTACAATATGAAAATAATTAGTAATCATATCACCTTAAATTTTAAATCTTAGGCCATTGACATACCTTGCAACCCTCATAAATTTTAGTTCATTGATGCATGAACGGATTGACAATCTGAAGAATTATTTAATGTACTCTTGGACTAATGCATCCTTTTGCCTCTGTTAAGCCCTAATATTGGTTCATTGCACCTTAATTGGGGCATATTACATTATTAATGTTATTTTATTTATGTCGGATTTATTCCATTAGTTGTAATTATACCTCCTAGTCTCCTATATATACCAAGAAGACATTTTCATTTGGAATCATCTTAGAATTGTACATTTATGTGGGCATAAGGAGGTTGCCCCCTCGAAGAGGCTTATTATCTGAATTTCTCTCTTTTTCAAGGCGTTGAGTACTTATTCTAAGGTTTTTCTATGCTATATTGATATTTGGTTCTTAACATATGGTATCAGAGCTCAAGGTCTTGGGGTTTCCCTGCTACATCTGAGACACCTTGGAATTTTCACTATAATTTTTTTTCTACAATGTTTCATAAGGAACGACATGGAGGATATTTATAAGATGGATCAAGGTACGTTGGGTTAAAATTTCATCTCCTGAGGCCTTATAATTTCGGAGATACATCATGTGCAAGATAGGGTTCTGGAATCATCCTGAACTAAGCCATTGCGGAATTTTCGCTATAAAAAAAATTATGTAACGTTTCAGACCCTGAAATTTGGAGGATATTCACAGAAATTAGTAATATATTTGAGGTAAAAAGTTTCGCTTATGGTTCATCTTACATTTGTAGATACACCCTGTGAAAGATAAGGTATATGACTAGTCATATTGACTAGTCTCAAGAATATGTTCCAGGTAAAGCAATCATAATTTTTTCCTAGAGTATCCAAATTGAGTGAGACTGGTTGCATTGGATAGTGGACAGTCTTTAGTATTTCTGGTACAATTTTCAAAATTTAATATCAATCATTTTGTGCGAGGCACGCTATACAAGTGACATCTCCCAGAAAGGCCAAAAATCAGCAAGTTGTGGGGAAGTTACCATAAATTCCACTTGGCACGTCCAATTTTGATCAGACCTGTGGCATTGCAGAGAAGAAATATCAGAGAACTACAAAAAATAAAGTTTCATAGCCAGAAGGTCCAAAAATTTGGAGATACAGCAAAAGAAATATTGTCTAGCAGAACCACCTCAAAATCAAGGTTCAAAAGTGATACTTGGCCAACATGCCACCCAAAAAGGGAACTTCTACACCAAATAAGCCTCCAGATAATCCTACATGGACTCTTGATGAAGGTGAAGAAATTATTAGGGACATAAATGATTTACAAAAGAATATAGTAACAAAATATGAACTATAAGAGATGATGGGGGGTTTAAAAGGGGAGATCATGGAAGGATTGAAAATTTTCATAATAGAGAGGACATCTGAAAGTGAAAATGTATCCCGTGAAATTCATGATGAGGACACAAGGAAGGTGAATCAAGAATGGAGAAATTCCAAATTTGGGTTGAATACCAANCACGTTCCTAAGATCGATATGAGGAAGTTTGATGGCAAGGACCCAATCACATGGATACTTCAGATGGAGCAATTCTTTGATCTACATAATGTGCCACATACACAAAAGGTACGAATTGCTTCTTTATATTTAGAATGTTGGAGTTACTTCACACACACCTAGGATTTCTTTTTCCTAAGGTTTTATTTGTTTATTAGTCATAATTAGTCATTATATAGTCTCCTATATTTTAGGAGAGAATATTCCACCTAGAGAATATTCTCTTTCAGTTTACACTTCAGTTTGACTAGTTGAGTTGAGTTTAGATGTTGCATTGGGATCATCACCATGCAACATTGGGATCATCACCATGCTAA
>JASDQU010373195.1:35219-47379 GCA_032191745.1 Picea mariana
TTCAGTGTTATTGTGGTGAATGTTCTGGTTATATTTTTGTTATTCTACCATTACTAGCATTTTATTTATGTTTTGCATACATTTTATATCTGGTATATTACAGTTTCCTAGGATGTATCTTGTGTTCTGTGATTTTTTATCTTTTAGTGATCCTATTAATAATTACATGCAATTGTTAATGAATGTTAAAGAAGATAATTGTAACTTCTAAACTTATAACACGGTATCAGAGCAGGCATGAATAGAATACAATTCACATATCTAGAAGACAAAAGGAGCAATTTTTCTTGATAGGAGTGGTTTACAGACAATACAAGACCATCAACAAGTGCACCCTAGTGGAGTGCATATTTCCCCTAGATCAAATCTTCAAAATCCAGAATTTGTGATTTAGGGGCAGGATGACTAACATAACCAATATTGATGAGAAGTTGGAGGGAGATGACAACATCATATCCTGTAGGTATAGAGTATACCTCCTCCTATAAAAACATCATCTAGAGAAGTTCAATAATGAAGAGGTTTCAGAACTAGAGGGAGATGAGGCTAAAGAAAATCATAAGAAGGATATGGTCAAAGAAAAAAGGATTATTGTAGACTCCATTAAGGACCATCTTATTCATCACATATATTCATTATCCACTCCAAAATAAATGATGAATTACTTAACCTGATTGATTGAAGGAAACAACATCAACCGAAGAATGACCTTGAGAACTCAGTTAAAGAACATGAGGATGCAGAATTCAGAAACCATCCACTCTTACCTCTAAAGAGTGAACCGGATCAAGGAGCAGATAAAAGCCATTGGTGATACAGTGAATGGAGAAGAAATGGTGATGACCACCTTGAATGGACTCTGAAGGTCATGGGATGCATTTATTCAAGGGATATGCCCAAGAAGGAAGCTACCCAAGTTCGGTAGGCTATGGGAATATTGAAACCAAGAAGAAGCAAGGATGGAAGTAAGAGAAGAGAAGATGACAGATGATGATCAATCCCTAGCTGCACACACCAGTAAAGAAAATAGTACAATAAAGAACCCTCCTCACCCAAGAAGTTTTAAAAGGGCTGAAGAAATAACCCAAAGAACCTTCTCTCAATTTCACCATTGGATGAGAAAGGTTACAAAGTTTCATTTGTTGATGGAAAAGTTCTTATGTGGCCTAGAGGGAAGACTTGTGATGATGCTATGGTGATTGGAGTTCAAGAGGGAGGAATCTACAAATTGAAAGGGAAATCAAATTCAACATTACTTCATGACACTCTGAATCCCACTAAATTATGGCATAGGATATTTGATCACCTATATTACAAGGCCTTACTGAGTGTGAGAAAGATGATGATGGGAATACCAAAGATCTAGGAAAAACTAGACGGTGTGTGCAAAGGTTGCGCACATGGAAAGAAAGTGAAGCACTCGTTTCCCAAAAATGATAGCAGAGCCAAAAGAGTATTAGACATTGTGCACTGGGATGTGTGTGGACTGATGCCAACAACTTCACTAAGTGGTTATATATATTATGTTTCTTTTATTGATGATTACTCACATAAAATTTGGATCTATTTGTTTAAGGAAGAGATTGAAGTGTTTGGAAAATTCAAAGAATTTAACTGGTAGAAAACCTGATAGAGTGGAAGATAAAGACCTTGCGATCAAATATTGGAGGAGAATTCACTTTAGAGGAATTCAAATAATAAAGCGAGGAATATGGGATTAAAAAGGGATCTTTCTACTCCCTACAATCCTCAGCAATGGGGAGTAGCAGAAAGGAAGAATCATATGATCATGGAAGTAGTGAAGGCTATGATCCATGATCAAGATCTACCTATGCATATGTGGGAAGAAGCAACAAAGATTTCAATGTACATGCAGAACAGAACTCCTCACAAAGTAATTGGAAACAAGACACCAAAGGAGATGTTTTCAAGAGAGAAGTTGGAAGTCAGCCATCTAAGGATATTTGGTTGCCTCGTATTTGTGCATGTCCCCAAGGAAAAAAGGACAAAATTGGATCCATCCAGAAAGAGTGGAATAATTTTTTGGTTACAGTGATACATTAAAGTCATAGAAGATATATTTTTCTGGTCACTAGAAAGTTGATATTAGTCGATATGTCACCTTCTATGAGAGTGCAACTTTCAACAAATCAAAATAGGACTGTGCAAAAGAGGTTCATGAGGATGTGAATGAAGTTACTAGAGTTCCAAAGGCAGAAGTAGTTGAACCAAAGGAATTCATTCATGAGGATAATGACATGGAAGAACCTCAAAGGCCAACATAGATTCCTTATCGCAAGAGAATACCATCTTGATCACAGGAGCTCATCAAAAATGTAGAAAGATATGGTGCCCCAAAAAATTATCTCAAGGAAATTAAGAAGTCGAAATCGTATTCCAGCTATGTGGCATGTTTATGTGATATCATGGATGCAAAACCATCCAGTTATGAAGAGGCTGCATAAAAGAGGGTATGGAAGGATGCCATGGGGGAGGAATATCATCCCATAGTGAATAATGATGTCTGGGATGTGGTCCCCAAACCGAAAGAAAAATTAGTAGTAAGTTCAAAATGGATCTACAACATGAAACATGCAGTTGATGGCAATATTGAAAAATATAAGGCTAGATTTGTGGCTCGAGGATTCTATCAGAAGGAGGGCATTGACTATGAGGACAAATTTTCTCCTATGGTGAGATATAGCTAGATCAGGACTATACTTTTGTTTCCTGCAGTAATGAAATGGAAGGTGCATCATATGGATGTGAAAACAACCTTCTTGAATGGTGAAATAAAAAAGGAAGTATATGTGGAGCAGCCAGAAGGATTCGAGGTACATGACAGGGAGACACATGTGTGCATATTGAAGAAGGATTTATATAAATTAAAGCATGCACCCAGAGCATGGTATGTCAGGATTGGCGGTTTTCTAATGAGCTTAGGATTTACAAAGAGCAGTGAAGATCCTAACATTTGCTTTTAGGTTGTGGATGATGGTATGGTAATACTACTATTGTATGTGGATGACTTGTTTCTAACAAGTGTGGAAAATCACATATCATAGTGTAAGAGAAAATTGGTTGTTGAATTTAAGATGAAATATCTCGGGATGATGCATTACTTTTTGGGTCTCAAGGTATGGCAGAGATAGGATGAAATATTTCTGAATCAAGGGAAGTATGCAGTGGAAATACTAAAGAGGTTTGGGATGTTGGATTGCAAGGAAATGGATATACCTATGGTATCAAATATGAAGTTGTTTTAGGATACGACTTCATAGACTGTGGATGTTACTTTATACAGGAAGATGGTGGGTTCGTTGATGTACTTGACGAACATGAGACCAGATACATGTTTTTTGTGAACACCCTGAGTCAGTGTATGGAGCATTCCATGTAGTTTCATTTGGTCATAGAAAAACATGTGACGAGGTACCTTAAGGGTACATTGGATTATGGTCTCAGGTATGTGACAAACCATGAGTTTGGGTTATATGGATATTCAGATTCATATTAGGTTGGAAGTATTCCTGATCGGAAGAGTACTTCAGCATATTTCTTCAGTCTAGGCTCCAGTATGGTTTCATGGAGTAGCATGAAGTAGTCATGTGTATCACTTAGTATGGCTAAGGATAAATATGTGTCAACATGTGCATCATTTAGAGAAGCAGTGTGGCTTTATAATTTGTTTTATGGATTATTGGTTTTAAACTAGAGGCAACATGCATTTGGTATGACAACTAGAGTTGCATGAAGTTGTCAGAGAATCCGTTGTTCCATGACAGGCCGAAACATATCAAGATCAAATATCACTATATCAGGGATATGGTGCAAAGGGGAGCAGTGAGGCTCCAATGTGTGACCACTAAGGAGCAGGTTGCAGATGTGTTGACCAAGCCACTGTCAAGGATGAATTTAGAGCACTTCAAGGATAATCTTGGTGTGGTCCCTCTTCAGAGGGAGTGATGAGGTACAAATTCATTTCAGGGTAGTGGAAGTCCTAGGGACATGTTGTAGCTATTTGAGAGCTACCCACGGGCCTTGGATGCATTGGCTTTGAAGTCACAGGGGTGCACATGATGAGGTATATATGCATTGTGGGGCAGTGGATGTCATGGTGACATATTGAAGCTATTTGAGAGCTACCCACATGCCTTGGATGCATTGGCTATGAATTAATGTTGTACTATGGATATCCGATGATGTATAGATTCATATGTTCAACATTCAATGGTCATGAGCTCATGTGGAAACACATAGTACCTTCCTAGTTAAGAGGGAGTGTTGATATTTTGATGTAACTACAGAGGATATTATTTTGTATTTGTATTGTTCAAACCTCAAGAAGCGTATTTTAATCTTATTATATAAATCGGCTCAAAATAAATTATTGTTTTATTTTTATCCTTATTGTAAAAGTAAAAACAACCCCTCTTAGAGTTGTGTCTTTTCAGGAGTCAATTATGTGTATAAATAGAGGTCAATTTACTCTCATTTGTGTTGAAATGTACACTTAACACTAAGAGGGGGGAGTGTATCAGTGTCGCAAAACTTTGATCATTTTTTCACTTTTCATAAATTAATTGAACAAAATATATTTATTTCAATTTCTCAACCAATACATAAAAGAATAAATGTTTTATTTATTTATTTAACTTGAATGAATAAATAAGGTCAATCTTTGAATATATTCAACTTCAAACAACTATGAGAGACCCAACTTGAAGTTCTCATATCCAACTGAGAAATGAGGAATCCAACCCTCATAACATGTCCCAGCTTGTTTATCTCAGATCCAACTGAGATGTGAGGAGTCCAATCCTCATACAAGACCCAACTTGTAAACATGGAACAACCTGATAGAATGAACCTTTATTCAATCCATTATATATAAATATATATACTTCAACAAATTCAACTACATATTGTGTTCACCATACTTCTTTGTTTATATAGTCTTCCAACTGGTGTGAATTTGAAACATTGCGTCTTTTCATATTGAAACATTGTACCTTTTCATTTAAATGATAATATTAAACTTTAAATAATATCATTTTTCCTTTTTATTCTTTATTAATAATTCTCATGATTTAACTCTCTTTTAATCATGATCGTGTATCAGTTCATTTGTCCTTGTGAGTTGATCACATATATGGATTGACTCATTATATTGTTCCCATGCTTATGTTGCATCTTCAGTTCACCAACAGATCATATTCAATCTTTTACCAATTCTTTGTATTGTTATGGTGTTAATTCTCTGTTGAATTACTCTACCAACCTTGAGCTATTTACATAAATGAAATCTGTATGAGGTGCTTCTTTCGACCCAGTGTTCAAATGACCGTGAGCTCAAAACCATGAGCCTATCCATTTAAGCATTTGTTCCTAGTGATTTCTTATTCCACCCCTATTCTTCTAAGTGGGACCATATTCAATAATCCGAGGGCTTATTAATTCTATCCCCTTTAGCTTATTTACCTTATCACGTGACCGGTGTTGGAACCAAGTTCTCTGGTACTTCATCCTTCAGGACTTCGGCCTTTTGCAATCATTCAATCCTCCCATAGTATATTTCTTCGAAGTGTGTAGATTGTATTCACTAGTAGATCAGATGATCAATATTAATCTTTTGTTGGATGGATGATCCTGGCTTATCCAGAGGATTCAAAAAAATCGTCGGTCATGACTTAATATGCAGTTGAGTGGACAATTCTTGTTCACTTCGAAAATTATATATGACCACAGATGGTGGCTAGGTGTTAAGCCAAACATGTGCTTAATCACTTATCAAAATCAACGGTCGTGTTTAATTGGACGTTGAGATGGATGGATGTTATTTACTCCGAAACTTTGGAGATTCGCGACTCTGGGATATTCAAACTCTGAGATAGTTCAATCCCTCTGAAGTGGTGACCTACCAAATAATTCATAAAGCGGTGATGACCTCTTTTTGTTGGTTAACACCTTTGCTTACACTATCCTTTCACTATTCTTGATCAATGGTTGAGAACGTTCCTAAAGTACATCAATGGTTAGCGTTACTTCATGATTTAATCTTATTCTATCCTTCCATTGTACTTGATCAACGGTTGAGAATGCTCCCAAATTAGATCAATGATTAGCATTACTTTATGATTTATGCTTACTCTATCCTTCCATTGTACTTGATCAATGGTTAAGAGAACTCAGAAGATCTTATATCAACAACCATCATTAACTTTGGCCCTCGACACTTCGAGTATTTCCTAGTAGTGGAAACTATATATCCCTGAAGGAATTACTTCTAGAGTGACATATCTTGTTGACATCAATGTTTATGTGGCACTGGTTGAGTGGTTTCCACGTGTCACCTAAATTTGTGACCTTCGTATACCTAAAGTGACAAATAGACCTTGACACTTGTCACCATATGAATGCACCATGTGTCCTTGATGATGTGGATCTCCTAATGTGTCACATGTCCTCCTCTCGGATCTAATGGTCATAGGTTCATATGAAGTTTCTTATTGATCTGAGAGTTGTCATTGCTTCGATAATATGACACTTTTGAGACTTTGATCTAATCCTCCCAATTTGGAAAAGTTTCGAATAGATATATCACCATAGATATTTCCTATCTTGATCTTATGGCATTTTTTTATTCTAGAACTATGGGTTTCGAGAGTTCTTGTCTCATCTGAGTTGTTTATCACCGTAGTAGGTCAAGAATAGAATTGATTGTGCTCTGACAGTCGTTACTCTAGATCAATGGTTGTCCGGATTTCCTGATTCGATGGTCGATGATAGTTCGTGACTCTGGGGCTTCGACCTTCAGGCTATTATCTTTTTCCCACTTCCCAATTCTCCCTGAGTGATATTCCATGAATAATAAACCTCGAGTAACTTGAGTTCATCTAGTGATCCTTATTTAATCCGAAAATCTTAACACAATCCAATGGTTCTCGGGAATTCAACTATTCGGGATCTCAGGCCTTTGGCCTTGCTTATCCTACCCTTCCACTTTATTTTGATCGGATGATCAATATAAATCCTAAAAGGTTTCTTAGATTGGATGACTCATGTCCACTTCGGTACTACGTCTTCGACTAAAATATCTTTTCCTTCATGTAATTTTATTCGAAGTAGTCAGGGCTGATTTTGACCATTGTTCCTCCTACACAATTTGAAGGTTTAAGTCACTACTGAATATTTAATCAAACATCCATTATTCTTTCATTCTTTACGTAGTTTTCCTCTATGATCTAACGGTCATATTTACATCTGAATTCTGGATGAACGACTCCAGTTGCTTGATTTTTATAAAGGTTTCCACCTGTAAAAATTCTTTTTATGAAACATGATCTCCTGCGCGACTTTAAAAGAATTATCTCTTCCGATCTTTGGAAAATGTGCCTGTAACAAAGATCATCGATCCTTGACAGTGATCAAATATTTTATCAATGACATTTACCATATGATTCTCCTAAACTTTATCCTTCCTGATTTGTTGCATTCTATTTCCATCAATGACCCTTCATTACACATGGACAGACCTTATTGGCCATCCTGACACTAATTCCAATTGTATAACCTTGTTCATGATTGATTCATGCTTGCATCAATGACAAAACATAACCAACAAAGTCAACAATATCCCCCTTTGTCGTTGAGGGGAACATATTTGTAAAACAAAATGAGTTTGTATATTTGCTCCCCCTATCACTCATATTATTTTGTATTTGATAGAAAAAAAAATTAATGCTTAACTTTGTTTTACTTCTTCTCTCACTCTATGAAATCAATGACAAAGAGTGAGGCTTTTACTATTTTTCTCCCTCTGTGAATCTACTAACTATTGATCTCAGTCCATTGGCATATTTGTGTTTAAATAAGTAGTCTTATTGATACTAACTTGTAGTGATACCCATTTGTAGTGATCAAGTATTTTAAACCTTAATCTAATTACTTTCTTATTTGATAACCAAAATATGCCCCCTGAGTTTTTACTGACTTTCCTTTGTCAAATAGAACAAGAGTATGAATCTTACCAATCTGCGTCTTATTCTTCTTTGATATTTCACAGGAATATCAATAGAGGATTGATACCAATTGATCTAATACCAATTTTTTTATCAATTGATCTTTGCTAATTGATACCTCTTGAAACTCTCTTCTACTTTTTCTCTTCTCCCCTTTTTACAAAAATGACAAAGAGGATATTTTTGTGTTCCCTCTGAGGTTATACTCCCCCTATCAATGATTTTTCTTTCTTTTGATAAAGGATTATGACATTATCAGGATTGTGTCATATTCTTACATATGGACTTCCCTTTCTTGACCTTAATCTATTTCATATTGAATTTCACATTCCTTATTAGGACCTTCACCCATCATTTTCTTGTTATTAATTTCTTCATTTTCAGGTGCAAGATCATCTTTCTTGATTTCTCCTTCATATTTTCTTCTCCATATTTTTCTATGAAATACTATTCTTTTTGGACCTTTTATTTATAATTGTGTTTTTGGAGATTTGTCATCTCCTTTATTCTTCAAAATTTTATTAGGTTTTCACCTTGACTTGAATGACTTATTTAAGGATTGACTTTTTGAACTCCTATGGCTTTGGTATTTGTGCCCAAACCTATCACAGTTGTAACATCTCATTGTATGACAAAATTTTGTGGTTTGACCAACAAAATTGCATCTCCAACATCTAATTGAGTTTTTGGATTTTCCTTCATATCATTTCTCTATTTTCTTGTAGTCCATTGCTTTATGGCCAAAGTTATGATAAGAAAAACAATATCCATTGAAGGTGTTTCCATTCTTCAATTTTTTTTTGTCTTGAGAGATATGTCTTTTGATTTTATTCTTCCTTTTCAATTCTATAGCTTCCTTCCTTAACAAAGTCCATGACTTGTAATTGATTTGTAATTGCACCTTTTCCTTTTGAGAAGAATGACCCTTTCTCATGTTTGTAAATGGTGCTTCACTTGGCATTGTCTTCTTTTTTATTGTATCCAAGACCAGTTTTGTCATCAACTGATATTTGGTTGTTCCAAATCTTATCTAGGATAGTTGAACTATTCTAGAAATTGACAGTTTTATTTTTCTTTTGAATCATCTTTTTGAGATTAACTATTTCTTATTTCAACATGTAGCATGTCGCTTCCTTTTCAGTCAACTGAATCTTAAAGGATTCTTCCATTTCCTTATCATGTTCAAGTTGATTCTTTAGATTGATGACTATTTCTTCTGTCTCATCCAAGAATTCTTTGCATTTATTAGTTTTGTCATATGTCTTAAACTCTTCCATATATTTTGTTAGATGAAAAATTTTAGTTCTCAATCTTTTGATTTCTTCCTTGTTTTCTATTTGAATCATTTTGAGGTTGATGACCTCCAATTCCAACATGTGGCATGATTCTTTCTTTTTAGTAAATTGGATCTTCTGGGATTCTTCCTTTTTCTTAGATTCTTCAATTTGAGTCATTAGATATGTATTAGTACTGTCATTTATCCTTTTTAAGTTGATGATTTCCAATTCTAACACGTGGCAAGAATTTTCTTTCCTACTTAACCGGATCTTCAAGTATTCTTCGCTTTCTTTAGCTTCCTCAAGTTGAGTCTTTAGACTGTTAACTAATTCTTGTATTTCTTTTAATACTTATTTTCTTTTTTATCATGCTTTTTCAATTCTTCTATTTCCTTTATCAAATGATCAACTTCAATCTTCAAATTTTGATCTCTTTTTCTTTGTTGTCTAGTTGAACTCTATGTTCAAACTCTTCATGGCTAGATTGATCTAACTGTTGAAGTAGCAACATATATTTATGTTGAAGTTTCTCCAAATCTTATAGAGTGCACATAGTTGTGTACTCAATATTTTCAATAGCCTCCATATGAACTTTAATATGTATACCATTTCCTGGTTCCATACAAATATCTTCTATTGCAACTATAACATCAGTATTAAGATTATGTAATTTTTCTTTAGTGATTACTGAGGTATGCCTCAATTCCTTGATGAGGTTGTCTTGTTCATTATTGATTGAGGTTTGCACCAAATCCTACATTTCATTTTGATTAGAAATCTCTATGTTTGTATTATGTTCTTGAATCTGATTGGAATTCTCATTTTCATTATCTTGTTCTTTATCTTGATAAGAATTATCTTCTTCTGAGTTTTTTTCTTTATTCTGACATGAATCCTCTTTATCTGAGTCATGTTCCTTACTTTTATAGGATTTATCTTCTTCTTGTGCTTCATTCTAATAAAAAAATTCTAGGTGGAGACATAATTATTTAGTAGATTTGTAGTGCATCATCTTTTCTTTGACTTGGTCTGACAATCCATCTTGAATTTCTTTTAATGCTAATGAATTGTTTCTCCTTGATTCCTTTGTAGTTTTGGTTTTACTCTTTGAAGTAGTTAAGTTCCAGGGATTACTTAATACCGAATCCCAAACTCTAGATCCTCTTGACATCAAATATATTTCCATATTTTCCCTCCATGAAGAATAATCTGTTCCATCAAATAAGGAAGATTTAATTGTGTAGATAGCAATTTGTCTACCCATTTCTTCAGAATCTACCTTCCATTGTTCAAACTGAGCTAAAGTCACCCGCCCTGATACTAATTGTCAAAATGTACACTTCACATTGAGAAGGTAGGGGTGAATCAGTGTCACAAAAATTTGGAAAATTTTTCAGTTTTCATAAATTAATTGAACAACATATATTTATTTCAATTTCTCAACAATATATAAAAAATAAATATTTTATTTATTTATTTAACTTGAATGCATACATAATATCAATATTTTAATATATTCAACTTCAAACAACTATGAGAGACCCATCTCTCTGTTACAAGACCCAGCTTGTAGTTCTCAAATCCAACTGAGAAATGAGAAATCCAAACCTCATAACAAGTCCCAGCTTGTTGATCTCAAATACAACTGAGATGTGAGGAATCCAATCCTCATGCAAGACCCAACTTGTAAACATGCACCTACATGATAGAATGAACCTTCATTCAATCCATTATATATAAATATATATACTTCAACAAATTCAAGTACATATTTTGTTCACCACACTTCTTTGTTTATATAGTCTTCCAACCGGTGTGAATTTGAAACATTGTGTCTTTTGATATCGAACCATTGTACCTTTTCATTTAAATGATAATATTAAATCATATAATTTTTCCTTTTTATTCTTCATTCAAAATGCTCATCATTTAACTCTCTTTTAATCATGACTGTGTATCGGTTCATTTGTCCTCGTGACTTGATCACAGATATGGATCGAATCATTATATTTTTCCCATGCTTATTTCATGTCTTCAGTTCGCCAACAGATCATATTCAAGATTTTACCGATTCTTTGTATTGTTATGGTGTTAATTCTCTGGCGAATTACTCTACCAACCTTGAGTTATTTACAGAAATAAAATCTGTATGAGGCGCTTCTTTCAACCTAGTGTTCAAATGACTATGAGCTCAAAATCATAGGCCTATCCATTTAAGTGTTTGTTCCTAACACTTTCTTACTCCACCCCTATTCTTCTACTTGGGACTGTATTCAAGCGTCTGAGGGATTATTAATTCTATCCCCTTTAGCTTATTTACCTTATCACGTGAACGGTGTTGGAAGCAGGTTCTTTGGTACTTCGTCCTTAATGACTTCGGTCTTTTCTAGTCATTCAATCCTCCTGGAGTATATTTATTTCAAATGCGTATATTGTATTCAGTAGTAGATCAAACGGTCAATATTAATCTTTTTTTGTATGGACAATTCTGGCTTATCCAGAGGCTTCAAACAAATCGATGTTCATGACTTAATGTGTAGTTGAGTGGAAAATTCTTGTCCACTTCGGGACTTCTATATGACCACATATGGTGGCTAGGTTCTAAGCCAAACATGTGCTTAATCACTTATCAAAATAAACAGTTGTGTTTTAATTGGAGTTGAGATGGATGATTATTATTTACTCTAGAACTTCTAAGATTCGTGACTCCAGAATATTGAAACTCTGAGATGGATCAATCGCTCTGGAGTGATTACCTACCGAATAAGTCATAAAGTAGTGATGAGTACTTGTTGTCATTTAACACCTCTGCTTACATTATCCTTCCACTATGCTTGATCAACGGTTGAGAATTCTCTCAAA
>JASDQU010373196.1:57506-67664 GCA_032191745.1 Picea mariana
CAGAGGTAGCAGCCTCACATTGAGTTGGTGCTCAATTGTAAATGATGTACAGAACAGAAAAAGACTGCCTATCATTTCGAAGAAGAAGAGGTTTTCTCCCTTTATGGGTTTCCTTGTGAAAATCTGTCTCTGTGTGTATTTTATGTGTGACTGATGATCTTTACTCTTACTGTCCTTATGTTGTATGTTGCTTGATGACACATAAAGAGATATTAATAATTTTATAAAAGGTATAAAATTGTTTAAGCTTACAAACAACTGATTCACCCCCCCCTCTCAGTTGTTTTAGTATTTCCAACAAGTTTTCCCTCTTATATAACCATAAACACATTTTGAAGAACATCATTCCACCCTAGGAGAAAGGTATCACATGATATCTTTCCCTCTTGCACAAACACAAACGCATCTCCAACAACATCATTCCGCCCTAAGAAAAAGCTAGTGTGTGCTAAATTTCCCTCTTGGACAACCACAAACGCATCTCGAACATAATTCCAATGAGGGGTAAAGCTAGTATGTGCTAGATTTCACTCTTGGACAACCAAAAATGCATCTAGAACATCATTCCACTATGGGGGAAAGATAACATGTGATATCTTTTTGTATTGCACAAGCATATCTCAGACAACATCACTCCATCGTGGGGGAAAGGTAGTGCATGCTAGCTTTCCCCATTGCACAAGAATAAGTGCATATAGAACAACATCATTCCACCATGGGAGAAATGTAGCACGTGCTATCTTTCCGTCTTGCACAAACATATGTGCATCTCAAACTACATTGTTCCGTTGTGGGGTAAAGATAGTGTGTACTAGATTTCCCTCTTACACAAGCACAAGCACTTCTTGAAAAAAATCATTCCAACATGGGGGAAAGCTAGCACATGCTAGATTTCTCTCTTGCGCAAGTATAAGCACATCTCCAACAACATCATTCCACTATGGGGGGAAGCTAGCGCATGCTAGCTTTCCTCTTGCACAAGCACAAGAACATCTAGAGCATAATCATTCCACCATGGCAGAAAGCTTGTGCATGATAGCTTTCCTTCTTTTACAAACAAAATCACATCTCAAAGAACATCATTCCAACCTAGGGAAAATCTAACGTGTGCTAAATTTCCCTCTTGGACAAGCACAAATGCATCTCGAACATCATTTCACCATGGAAGAAAGCTAGAATGTGCTAGTTTTCCCTCGTGCACAACCACAAGAGCATCTAGAACAACATCATTCCACCATGGAAGAAATATAATGCATGCTAGCTTTATGTCTTGCACAAGCACATCCCAAACAATTTCATTCCACCATGAGGGAAAGATAGCATGTGCTCGCTTTCCCTCTTGCACAAGAACAAGTGCATATCAAACAACAACATTCCACCTTGGAGTAAAGCTAGTGCATGCTAGTTTTCCCTCTGGCACAAGTGCATATCAAAGAACATCATTCCACCTTCGAGGAAACATAGTGTGTGCTAGCTTCCCAATTACACAATCACAAGTGCATTTGAACAACATCATTACACCATAAGTAAAAACTAGAATGTGTTAAATTTCCCTCATGGACAAGCACAAACACATCTCGAACATCATTCCATCCTGGGGGAAAGCTATCATGTGCTAACTTTCTATTTTTCACAACCACAAGCACATCTAAAACAACATTATTTTATGGTGGGGGAAAGCTAATGTGTGCTAGATTTCCATCTTGCACAAGAACATATCGAACAACATCATTCCACCATGGGGGTAAATTATCACATACTAGCTTTCCCTTTTGCACAAGCACAAGTGCATATAAAACAATATCATTCCACCATGGGAGAAAGATAGCGTGTGCAATATTTCCCTCTTGCAAAAGTACATGTGCATCTCAAAGAAAATTATTCCACCATGGTAGAAAGCTAACATGTAGGTCAAAGCTAGCAGGCGCTATCTTTCCCTATTGTACAAGCACAATTGCATATCGAACATCATTCTATCATAGGGGAAAGTTAGTGTGTGCTAACTTTTCCTCTTGCACAAGAACAAACGCATCTCAAACAACATCAGTCCATCATGGAGGAAAGTCCGTGCATGTTATCCTTCCCTCTTGCACAAGAATAAAATCTCAAACAACATCATTCAACCCTAGGGGAAAGCTAGTGTGTGCTAGCTTTCCCTCTCGCAAAAGTACAAGTGCATCTCGAACAAAATCATTCCATCGTAAAGAAAATCAACTGTGTGCTAAATTTTCGTCTTGTACAAGAACAAAAGCATCTTGAACATTATTCCACCATGGGAGAAATCTATCACATGCTAGATTTACCTCCTGCACAACCACAAGCGCATCTAGAACAACATCATTCCATTGAGGGGGGAAAATAACGCATGTTAACTTTTCATCTTACACAAGCGCAAACACATCTCAAAAAATATCATTCGGCTATGGGGGAAAGCTAGCTTTCCATCTTGCACAAGAAATGATGCATATTGAACAACATTCCACCGTCGGGGAAAGGTAGGACATGCTAGATTTCCCTCTTGCACAAGAAAAAGTGCATCTCGAACAACATTATTCAACCATGAGGGAAAGCTAGTGTGTTCTAGCTTAACCTCTTGCATAAGAACAAACACATCTCCAACAACATCATTCCACCATAGAGTAAAGCTAGCATGTGCTAGTTTTCCCTCTTACACAAGTATAAAGACATCTGGAACATGATCATTCCACCATGGGGAAATCTAATGCGTGCTAGCTTTCCCTCTTTCATGAGCACAAGTGCATATCAAACAACATCGTTCCACCATGGGGTAAAGCTAATGTGTGATAGATTTCCCTCTTTCACATGTACAAGTGCATATTGAACAACATCATACCACTGTGGAAAAAATCTAGTGCATGTTAGCTTTCCCTCTTTCACAACCACGGGTGCATCTCGAACAACATCATTCCACCATGGGGAAAAGCTAATGCATGCTATATTTCTCTATTTCACAAGCATAGATACATAACCAACATCATTCCACCATAGAGGAAATCTAGTGTGTCTTATCTTTCCCTCTTGCACAAGTACAAGCACATCTATATCATCATCATCCCACTGTGGGGGAAAGCTAGAGTGTGTTAGTTTTCCATCTTGCTCAAGAACAAACACATCTCAAAGAACATCATTCCAACCTAGGGAAAATCTAGTGTGTGATAACTTTCCCTCTTGCATAAACAAAAACACATCTCAAACAATATCATTTCATCGTAACAAAAAGCTAGCGTGTGCTAACTTTCCCTCTTGGACAAGCACAAATGCATCTCGAACATCATTTTACCTTGGGGAAAAACTATCGTGTGTTAGCTTTACCTCTTGCACATGAACAAGTGCATCTGGAACAATATGATTTCACTATGGGGGAAAGCTAATGCATGCTAGCTTTCTATCTTCCACAAGCACATCTCAGACAACATAATTCCATCATGGGGGAAAGCTAACTCATGCTAAATTTCCCTCTTGCACAAGCACAAGTGCATATCAAACAACATCATTCATTGTGGAGAAAATCTAGTGTGTGTTAGCCTTCCCACTTGCACAAGCACAAGCGCATCTCGAAGAACATCACTCAACCATAGGGGAAAGTTAGTGCATCCTAGTATTCCGTCTTGCACAAGCACAAGTTCATCTCTAACAAAATCATTCCACCATAAGCAAAAGCTAACATGTGCTAAATTTCCATATTGCACAAGCACAAACGCATCTTGACCATCATTCCACCATGTGGGAAAGCTAGCATGTGCTAGCGTTTCCTCTTGTACAACCACAAGTGCATATAGAACAACATCATTCCATCGTGGTGGAAAGTTAATTCTTGATAAATTTTAATCTTACGAAAGCACAAGAACATCTCGGACAACATCATTTCACCATGGGGGAAAGCTATCTTTCTTCTTGCACAAGCATAAGTTCATATCGAACAACATCATTCCACCGTGGGGGAAACCTAGTGCATGCTAGATTTCCCTCTTGCACAAGCACTAGTGCATCTTGAATAACATCATTCCACCATGGGATAAAGTTGGTGCATACTATGTTCCTCACTTGCACAAGCACAAACACATCTCCAACAACATCATTCCACCATAGAGGAAAGTTAGTGTATGCTAGCTTTCCCTGTTGCAAAAGTATAAGAGCATCTGCGATATCATCACTTCACCATGGGGAAAGCTATGGTGTGCTACCTTTCCCTCTTACAGAAGTACAAGTGAATATCAAAGAAAATCATTACACCCTAGGGAAACTTAGCGCTTATTATCTTTTCCTCTTGAACAAGCACAAGTGTATCTTGAACAACATCATTCCACCTTATGGAAAATCTAGTGTGTGCTAATTTTCCCTCTTGGACAAGTACAAATGCATCCCCTTCTTGCACAACCACAAGCGCATCAAGAAGAACATAATTCCATCGTGGGGGAAAGATAACATGTGCTATCTTTCTATCTTGCACAAGCACATCTTGGACAACATCATTCCACCATGTGAGAAAGATAGCACATCCTAGATTTCCCTTTTGCCCAAGCACAAGTGCATATCGAGCAACATCATTCCACCATAGAGTAAAGCTAGCATGTGCTAGTTTTCTCTCTTGCACAAGCTCAATTGCATCTCAAAGAACTTCATTGCACACTAGGGGAAAATTTGTGCATACTAGCTTTCCCTCTTTCCCAAGAACAAGAACATGTCAAAGAAAATCACTCCACTATAAGAATAATATAATGTGTGCTAATTTTCACTCTTGGAAAAGCACAAATGCATCTCCAACATCATTCCACCATGGGGGAAAGCTAGCGCATGCTAGTTTTCTCTGTGGAACAACCACACACACATCTAGAACAACATCATTCCATCATGTGGGAAAGCTAATGCATGCTAGCTTTCCATCTTGCACAATCACATCTCAGAGAGCATCATTCTAATGAGGGGAAAAGCTAGCGTGTGTTATCTTTCCCTATTGCACAAGCACAAGTCAATATCAAACAACATCATTTTATCATGGTGGAGAGTTAGAGCATGCTAGCTTTTGCCTCTTGCACAACCACAAGCCCATATAGAACAACATCATTCGACCATGGAGAAAAGCTAACACGTGCTAGTTTTCCATATTACACAAGGACATCTCCGAGAACATCATTCCACCGTGGGGGAAAGCTAGCATGTGCTAGTTTTTCCTCTTGCAAAAGAACAAGTTCATATCGAACAACATCATTCCATCATGGGGGAAATCTAATGCATGCTAGCATTCCCTCTTGCATAAGCACAGGGGCAGCTCAAACAATATCATTCCACTATGGGGGAAAGCTAGTCCATGCTAGCTTTCCCTCTTGCACAAGAACAACCGCATATTGAACAAAATAATTTTAGTGTGGGGAAAGTTAACGTGTGCTAACTTTCTATCTTGCACAAGCATAAGCACATCTCAAACAACATCATTCCACTATGGATGAAAACTAGCACTTTCTAGATTTCCTCTTGCACAAGAAAAAGGGCATCTCGAATAACATCATTCCACCGTGGGCGAAATCTAGCGTGTGCTATATTTCCCTCTTGCACAAACACAAATGCATCTCAAACAATATCATTCCACTATAGGTGAAGGCTAGTGTGTGCTATCTTTACGTCTTTCACAAGAACAAATGCATCTCAAACAATATCATTCCACTATGGAGGAAAGCTAACATGTGTGAGCCTTCCCTCCTGGACAAACATAAGTTCTTATCGAAGAACATTATTCCACCCCAGGGGAAAGCTTGTGAATCCTAGCTTTTCCTCTTTCATAAGAACAAATTCATCTAAAACAAAATCATTCCACCGTAAGGAAAATCTAACATGTGCTATTTTTTTGTCTTGCACAAGAACAAATACATCTTGAACATCATTCCACCATGGGGAAAGGATATTGCATGCTATATTTCCCTCTTGCAAAACCAAAAACACATCTAGAACAACATCATTCCACCATGGGGGAGAGCTAACACATGATAGCTTTCCGTCTCAGACAAGAATAAGCACATTTCAGACAACATCATTCCACCCGAGGGGAAAGCTAGCACATGCTAGCTTTCCCTGATTACAAAGGCACAATTGTATATTGAACAACATCCTTCCACCATGGGGGAAGGCTAGTGCATGCTAGCTTTCTCTCTTGCATAAGAACAAGTGCAGCTTGAACAACATCATTCCACCATGGGGAAATGGTAGCACATTCTAGCTTTCCCTCTTGCATAAGAACAAATGCATATCCAACAACATCATTCCACCATAGAGGAAACCTAGAATGTGCTAATTTTTCCTCTTGCACAAGTACAAGTTCATCTGGAACATCATCATTTCACCATGGGGGAAATCTAGTGTGTGTTATCTTTCCCTCTTGCATAAGCACAAGAACATCTTGAACAAGATCATTCCACCATTGGGGAAATATAGCACATGCTAGGTTTTCCTCTTGAGCATAAGTCCATATTGAAAAACATCATTCTACCGTGGGAGAAAGCTAACTTGTGCTATCTTTCTCTCTTGCATAAGAACAAGTGAATCTCAAACAACATCATTACACCATGGGGGAAAGCTAGTGCGTGCTAACGTTCCCTCTTGTACAAGCACAAACATCAACATCATTTAATCATAGACTAAATCTAGTGTTTGCTAGCTTTATGTCTTGTACAAGTACATGTGCATCTCGAACATCATCATCCCATCATGGGGGAGAGCTAGTGTGTGATAGCTTTCCCTATTTCACAAGCACAAGTGCATCTCGAAGAACATCATTCCACCCTAGGGGAAATCTAGAGTGTGCTATATTTCCCTCTTGCACAAGCACAAACGCATCTTGAAAAACATCATTCCACCATAAGGAAAAAGTAACATGTGTTAACTTTTCCTCATGGGCAAGCACAAACCATCTCGAACATCATTCCACCATGGGGAAAAGATACTGTGTGCTAGTTTTCCCTCTTGCACAACCAGAAGTGCATCTAGAACAATGTCATTCAATCATGGGGAAAGATAACGCATGCTGGCTTTCTATTTTTCACAACCACAAATTCATATCAAATAACATCATTCCATATTCGGGGTAGCTTTCCCTCTTGCACATGCATTGGTGCATATCAAACAACATCATCCCACCATGCGGGAAAGCTAGTGCATGATATCTTTCCTTGTTGCACAAGCACAAGCACATCTCGAACAACATGATTCCACCGTAGGAAAACAATAACACAAACTAGCTTTTCCTTTTTCATAAGCACAAGCGCAAACACATCTTGAACAAGATCACTCCAACCTATAGGAAAGCGAGTGCGTGCTAGCTTTCCCTCTTGCACAAGCACCAACGCATTTCAAAAATCATCCCACAATGGGGTTAATCTAGTGTGTGCTATATTTCTCTCTTACACAAGAATATACGCATATTGAACAACATCATTTCACTGTGGGTGGAAGCTAGTGCATGCTAGATTTCTCTCTTGCACAAGCACAAGCACATCTCGAAAAACATCATTCATCTGTGAGGTAAAACTAGCGCAAGATAGATTTCCATCTTGCAGAAGAACAAGAACATATTGAACAACATCATTCCACTATGGGGGAAAGCTAGCACGTGCTAGCGTTTCCTCTTATACAATCAAGTGTATCTCAAACAACATCATGTTAGCGTGGAGGAAAGATTGCACATGCTAGTATTCCCTCTTGCATGAGCATAAGATCATCTTGAACAACATCATTCCACTGTCAAGTAAATCTAGTGTGTGCTAGCTTTCCCTCTTGAACAAGCACAAGTCTATCTCAAACAACATCATTCCATCGTGGGAGAAAGCTATTTTTTGTTTGCTTTCCCTCTTACAAAAGCACAAGCACATCTCGAGCAACATCATTCCACCGTGGGGGAAAGCTAGCGCATGCTAGCTTTCCCTCTTGCATAAGCATAGGCACATCTCGAACATCATTCAACCATGGGGGAAAGTTAACATGAGATATTTTTCCCTCTTGCACAAGCACAAGCTCATCTCAAACAACATCATTCAATGCGGGGGAAAGATAGCATGTGCTAGCTTTCCCCCTAGCACAAACAAATCTCGAATAACATCATTCCACCATGGGGTGAAGATAGTGTGTGATAGCTTTCCCTATTGCACAATCACAAGTGCATATCGAACAACATCATTCCACCATGTGCGAAATCTAGTGCATGCTATCTTTCACTCTTGCACAAGGACAAGCGCATCTCAAACAACATCATTCCATTGTTGGGGAGAGCTAGTGCATGCTAGCTTTCCCTCTTGCAAAAGAACAAGCACATCTCGAACATCATCCCACCATGAGGGAAATCCAGCGCATGCTATATTTCCCTCTTACACTAACATATAAGCATCTCGAACAAGATCATTCCACTATGGGGGAAATTTATTGTGTCCTAGCTTTCTCTCTTGCACAAGCACAAGCACATCTCGAACAACATCATTCCTCCGTGGGGTAAAACTAGTGCATGCTAACTTTCAGTCTTGTAGAAACACAAGCGAATCTTGAATAACATCATTCCATTGTTGGGAAAATATAGCATGTGGTAGCTTTCCCTCTTTCAAAAACACAAGTGAATCTTGAACAACATCATTCTATCATAGAGGGAAGATTGCACATGCTAAAATTCCCTCTTCCACAAGCACAAACACATCTCAAACAACATCATTCCTCCGTTAAGGAAAAATAATGCGTGTTAGCTTTCCCTCTTGCACAAGCACAAGTGAATCTCGAACAACATCATTCTATCATAGAGGGAAGATTGCACATGCTAAAATTCCCTCTTCCACAAGCACAAACGCATCTCAAACAACATCATTCATCCGTTAAGGAAAAATAACGCGTGTTAGCTTTCCCTCTTGCACAAGCACAAGTGCATCTCGAACAACATCATTCCTCCATGGGGGAAAGCTACCACCTACTATCTTTCTCTCTTGCACAAGCACAAAAATATATCGAACAACACATTCCATCGTGGGGGAAAGCTACCACATGTTATATTTCCCTCTTGCACAAGCACAAGCGCATCTCGAACATCGTTCCATTGTGTGGGAAAGATAGCACATGCTACATTTCCCTCTTACACAAGCACAAACTCATATCACACATGATGCAGGAGCATCCGCAACATTCGAAATTCATCATATGAACCGGCGCGAGGAGGAAAAGATTTGTACAACTGGAAAAGCCAGCAAACCTTTTTTCTTTTTGATTTTGAATTTCACCTTGGTATTCGTTGCGCCGCCGTTTACTAAAGGCATTCAAAGCCAAGCGCATTGTATTATGTTACAGATAGGAAGGCAGTTAATACAATTAAAGCTGGTAGATAGAAATTAGCTGTAGATTAGAAAGTCACCTTTCGAGAGGGAAAACGGAGTATAGACACCCTCCCTTGTATCATTGTATGAGTAGTACTCAGTATTAGCAAGAAGAGAGGAGAAGAGAGCAGAGCAGAGAGTCTGTGAAGAACCTCCATGTACAGTTATTGAATTAATAGGAAGAGCTTTGACTCAATTCCATGGACGTGTTTGATATCTATGTGTTGTTAATCCTGTTATTGTGCATGTTTGCTTCTTTCTATGCTTACCTTTTATATGCTGCTTATGTGATTGCATACCAGGTTAGAAACCTGAGAGAATGAGTTTCAATTGTTCTCTTCTTAGGCCGGGAGATTCCTGCATCGAGTGCAGTGGGGACCTCCGCATATGAGTGCATCGAGGGGGCCAAGCAGTTAGACCTTTGGTTCCAATTCGTTCAGAGTTGGGTTTGAGTTATTCGGGCCGTGCAGGTGAGTGCAGGTCGGAATTGGGTCTCAGTAGCAAGTCTGAGAAGAGGAAGGTTGAAGCTATTGTGGGCGCGAGCGCACAGGACCCAGAAGACTTCAACGCTTTTGGAAGTGGCTGAAGTTCAACGTAGGAGGTAAGTTCGAGAACTCTCTGAAAGAAGCCGAGTAGATAGAAGCTCAGGAGGGATAGTCGATTTGTTTTCCGTTGCACAGGACAAAGGTGGCGAACGGAGGATTCTCCAGAGGAAGAGAATCGGCGACTGTGAATCATCTTGGAAAATCACGAAACCTCGAGGATTGTCAGATCTGGGAGAAGGAGAGAGAGGTTAAACCCT
>JASDQU010373196.1:68043-86677 GCA_032191745.1 Picea mariana
TATGATTAAAAATAACGTTTAGAATATGTTTGGGTTGCTACATTGATCGCAGTCGTCGAGCTAGAAGTAATTTGGATCGTTGAATCTCTGTGTGGAGTGCAAGTATTGGTATGGTTGTGGAGATGACTCTGTAACTGTTGGATTCAAGTGCAAGACCCGATCATCGTCGGATCAAAGATAATCTACACGCCCCTTAAAGAACAAGGAGAAGTGGGAGTAATCGTGATGTGCAAAATCCCGATCCAATCTGAGCCTTTGGCCTAGAAGTGATCTGAACCGTTGAATCTCTACATGAAGAATGGAGAATCAGGAATCGACACTTTGCAATGTCAAAATCCCTTGACAACGAGAAACCCGAAATCACGATATGCGATTTCGCGATTTGATCTCAGCCGTTAAAGAAAGCAAGAGATGTGGACCGTTGATCAAACTCTACGTTGGAGTTTCACGAATCAGGAGATGCTAAGGATTGCAATATGAGTTGCGAAATCGTGATATGCGATATCATGAAATAATCGTAGCCGTCGAGCCGAAATTACATCTGGATCGTTGATTCGACCATTATATGGAATTTTGTGTATTGGGATTTATAAGTGAAGTTTGACATCGCAAATGCCGAAATCGCGATGGGTGAAATCTCGATTGGATCTGATCCGTTGGATCAAATATTGATCGGAGGGTCACTGTTCTCTCTCACAGTTAACGACTGAGTATGAATTCTGTTAGTGAAACGGACTCATCATGAAGAATTAGTTAGCGTTTTAGATGACAATTTAGTTGCTTAGACAATTGTCATTGTTCTTGCCGAAGGAAATGGGAAGTGGAATCGTTAAGGCAGGTTGTATAAAAGAGAACGAGTGACACTGTATGTGTTTTTGTTGTTATGTAGGGAAAAAGGAATGAAATAGTAAGTGAAATAAGAAGGTGTTGAGGATGAAGTTTGATTTATGTACAGAATGAAATGAAATGTATATCAGAAACAGAGCAAATGACAGGCAGAGTAGAAGAAGAACAGAATGAAAAAAGAACGTGATGCAGAGTAGACCTGTTGAGGAAGAAAAGAATTGCAGAAAAATTTGCAGAGCAGACCTGTTGACGAAGAAATGAATTGAAGAACAATATGTAGAGCAGACTAGTAGAGAACAATTTGTTGAAGATCAGAGTTACAAAGCAGAGTGAAATGGTAAGAAGTGATTTATCTAAATAAGTTGTCTGTGTTTTCATTATTTAATTTTCTAGGGAGGTTGGGAGGTGCTTGGGAGGACTGTTGTCCTCAGAAGTTCAAGCGGGTGCTTGAACACAGGAAGTTGTAGCTTCCATCTGGTTGCAGCCAGAGAAACTAGGGTGGCAGGGTGGTGCTAGGGAGAACAGATGTTCTCTGTTATGCAGATTGTAGCCTGTATAACTGGAAGTTGGTGCTTCCATCCAATTGGTACTGGAATAATCAGGAAGTTGGTGCTTCCATCCAGTTAGTGCTNAGAAGAGGTTTTCTCCCTTTATGGGTTTCCTCGTGAAAATCTGTCTCTGTGTGTATTTTATGTGTGACTGATGATCTTTACTCTTACTGTCCTTATGATGTATGTTTCTTGATGACACATAAAGAGATATTAATAATTTTATAAAAGGTATAAAATTGTTTAAGCTTACAAACAACTGATTCACCCCCCCCTCTCAGTTGTTTTAGTATTTCCAACAAGTTTTCCCTCTTATATAACCATAAACACATTTTGAAGAACATCATTACACCCTAGGGGAAAGGTATCACATGATATCTTTCCCTCTCGCACAAACACAAACGCATCTCCAACAACATCATTCCGCCCTAAGAAAAATCTAGTGTGTGCTAAATTTCCCTCTTGGACAACCACAAACGCATCTTGAACATAATTCCAATGAGGGGTAAAGCTAGTATGTGCTATATTTCACTCTTGGACAACCAAAAATGAATCTAGAACATCATTCCACTATGGGGGAAAGATAACATGTGATATCTTTTTGTATTGCACAAGCATATCTCAGACAACATCACCCCATCGTGGGGGAAAGGTAGTGCATGCTAGCTTTCCCCATTGCACAAGAACAAGTGCATATAGAACAACATCATTCCACCATGGGAGAAATGTAGCACGTGCTATCTTTCCGTCTTGCACAAACATATATGAATCTCAAACTACATTGTTCCGTTGTGGGGTAAATATAGTGTGTACTAGATTTCCCTCTTACACAAGCACAAGCACTTCTTGAAAAAAATCATTCCAACATGGGGGAAAGCTAGCACATGCTAGATTTCTCTCTTGCGCAAGTATAAGCACATCTCCAACAACATCATTCCACTATGGGGGGAAGCTAGCGCGTGCTAGCTTTCCTCTTGCACAAGCACAAGAACATCTAGAGCATAATCATTCCACCATGGCAGAAAGCTTGTGCATGATAGCTTTCCTTCTTTTACAAACACAATCACATATCAAATAACATCATTCCAACCTAGGGAAAATCTAACGTGTGCTAAATTTTCCTCTTGGACAAGCACAAATGCATCTCGAACATCATTTCACCATGGGGGAAAGCTAGCATGTGCTAGTTTTCCCTCGTGCACAACCACAAGAGAATCTAGAACAACATCATTCCACCATGGAAGAAATATAATGCATGCTAGCTTTATGTCTTGCACAAGCACATCCCAAACAATGTCATTCCACCATGGGGAAAAGATAGCATGTGCTAGCTTTCCCTCTTGCATAAGAACAAGTGCATATCAAACAACAACATTCCACCTTGGAGTAAAGCTAGTGCATGCTAGTTTTCCCTCTGGCACAAGTGCATATAAAAGAACATCATTCCACCTTCGAGGAAACATAGTGTGTGCTAGCTTCCCTATTACACAATCACAAGTGCATTTGAACAACATCATTCCACCGTAAGTAAAAACTAGAATGTGATAAATTTCCCTCATGGACAAGCACAAACACATCTCGAACATCATTCCATCCTGGGGGAAATCTATCATGTGCTAACTTTCTATTTTTCACAACCACAAGCACATCTAAAACAACATTATTTTAGGGTGGGGGAAATCTAATGCGTGCTAGATTTCCATCTTGCACAAGAACATATCGAACAACATCATTCCACCATGGGGGTAAATTATCACATACTAGCTTTCGCTTTTGCACAAGCACAAGTGCATATAAAACAATATCATTCCACCATGGGAGAAAGATAGCGTGTGCAAGATTTCCCTCTTGCAAAAGTACATGTGCATCTCAAAGAAAATTATTCCACCATGGGAGAAAGCTAACATGTAGGTCAAAGCTAGCATGCGCTATCTTTCCCTATTGCATAAGCACAATTGCATATCGAACATCATTCTAGCATATGGGAAAGTTAGTGTGTGCTAACTTTTCCTCTTGCACAAGCACAAACGCATCTCAAACAACATCAGTCCATCATGGAGGAAAGTCCATGCATGTTATCCTTCCCTCTTGCACAAGAATAAAATCTCAAACAACATCATTCAACCCTAGGGGAAAGCTAGTGTGTGCTAGCTTTCCCTCTCGCAAAAGTACAAGTGCATCTCGAACAAAATCATTCCATCGTAAAGAAAATCAACTGTGTGCTAAATTTTCGTCTTGCACAAGAACAAAAGCATCTTGAACATTATTCCACCATGGGAGAAATCTAGCACATGCTAGATTTACCTCTTGCACAACCACAAGCGCATCTAGAACAACATCATTCCATTGAGGGGGAAAAATAATGCATGTTAACTTTTCATCTTATACAAGCGCAAACACATCTCAGAAAATATCATTCGGCTATGGGGGAAAGCTAGATTTCCGTCTTGCACAAGAAACGATGCATATTGAACAACATTCCACCGTCGGGGAAAGGTAGGACGTGCTAGATTTCCCTCTTGCACAAGAACAAGTGCATCTCGAACAACATTATTCCACCATGAGGGAAAGCTAGTGCGTGCTAGCTTAACCTCTTGCATAAGAACAAACACATCTCCAACAACATCATTCCACCATAGAGTAAAGCTAGCATGTGCTAGTTTTCCCTCTTGCACAAGTATAAACGCATATGGAACATGATCATTCCACCATGGGGAAATCTAATGCGTGCTAGATTTCCCTCTTTCACGAGCACAAGTGCATATCAAACAACATCATTCCACCACGGGGTAAAGCTAATGTGTGATAGATTTCCCTCTTTCACATGTACAAGTGCATATTGAACAACATCATACCATTGTGGCAAAAATCTAGTGCATGTTAGCTTTCCCTCTTTCACAACCACAGGTGCATCTCGAACAACATCATTCCACCATGGGGAAAAGCTAATGCATGCTATATTTCTCTATTGCACAGGCATAGATACATATCCAACATCATTCCACCATAGAGGAAATCTAGTGTGTCTTATCTTTCCCTCTTGCACAAGTACAAGCACATCTATATCATCATCATCCCACTGTGGGGGAAATCTAGAGTGTGTTAGTTTTCCCTCTTGCTCAAGAACAAACACATCTCAAAGAACATCATTCCACCCTAGGGAAAATCTAGTGTGTGATAACTTTCCCTCTTGCATAAACACAAACACATCTCAAACAATATCATTTCATCGTAACAAAAAGCTAGTGTGTGCTAACTTTCCCTCTTGGACAAGCACAAATGCATCTCGAACATCATTCTACCTTGGGGAAAAACTATCGTGTGTTAGCTTTACCTCTTGCACATGAACAAGTGCATCTAGAACAATATGAATTCAATGTGGGGGAAAGCTAATGCATGATAGCTTTCTATCTTCCACAAGCACATCTCAGACAACATAATTCCATCATGGGGGAAAGCTAGCTCGTGCTAACTTTCCCTCTTGCACAAGCACAAGTGCATATCAAACAACATCATTCATTGTGGAGAAAATATAGTGCGTGTTAGCCTTCCCACTTGCACAAGCACAAGCGCATCTCGAAGAACATCATTCAACCATAGGGGAAAGTTAGTGCATCCTAGCATTTCGTCTTGCACAAGCACAAGTTCATCTCTAACAAAATCATTCCACCATAAGCAAAAGATAACATGTGCTAAATTTCCATATTGCACAAGCACAAACGCATCTTGACCATCATTCCACCATGGGGGAAAGCTAACATGTGCTAGCGTTCCCTCTTGTACAACCACAAGTGCATATAGAACAACATCATTCCACCGTGGTGGAAAGTTAATTCTTGATCAATTTTAATCTTACAAAAGCACAAGAACATCTCGGACAACATCATTTCACCATGGGGGAAATCTATCTTTCTTCTTGCACAAGCATAAGTTCATATCGAACAACATCATTCCACCGTGGGGGAAACCTAGTGCATGCTATATTTCCCTCTTGCACAAGCACTAGTGCATCTTGAATAACATCATTCCACCATGGGAGAAAGTTGGTGCATACTATGTTCCTCTCTTGCACAAGCACAAACACATCTCCAACAACATCATTCCACCATAGAGGAAAGTTAGTGTATGCTAGCTTTCCCTGTTGCAGAAGTATAAGAGCATCTGTGATATCATCACTTCACCATGGGGAAAGCTATGGTGTGCTACCTTTCCCTCTTACACAAGTACAAGTCAATCTCGAAGAAAATCATTAAACCCTAGGGAAATTTAGCGCTTATTATCTTTTCCTCTTGAACAAGCACAAGTGTATCTCGAACAACATCATTCCACCTTATGGAAAATCTAGTGTGTGCTAATTTTCCCTCTTGGACAAGTACAAATGCATCCCCTTCTTGCACAACCACAAGCGCATCAAGAAGAACATAATTCCATCGTGGGGGAAAGATAACACGTGCTATCTTTCTATCTTTCACAAGCACATCTTGGACAACATCATTCCACCATGTGAGAAAGATAGCACATCCTAGATTTCCTTTTTGCCCAAGCACAAGTGCATATCAAGTAACATCATTCCACCATAGAGTAAAGCTAGCACGTGCTAGTTTTCCCTCTTGCACAAGCTCAATTGCATCTCGAAGAACTTCATTGCACACTAGGGGAAAAATTGTACATACTAGCTTTCCCTCTTTCCCAACAACAAGAACATGTCAAAGAAAATCACTCCACTATAAGAATAATATAATGTGTGCTAATTTTCCCTCTTTGAAAAGCACAAATGCATCTCCAACATCATTCCACCATGGGGGAAAGCTAGTGCATGCTAGTTTTCTCTGTGGAACAACCACACACACATATAGAACAACATCATTCCATCATGGGGGAAAGCTAATGCATGCTAGCTTTCCATCTTGCACAATCACATCTCGGAGAGCATCATTCTAATGAGGGGAAAATCTAGCGTGTGTTATCTTTCCCTATTGCACAAGCACAAGTCAATATCAAACAACATCATTCTATCGTGGTGGAGAGCTAGATCATGCTAGCTTTTCCCTCTTGCACAACCACAAGCCCATATAGAACAACATCATTCGACCATGGAGAAAAGCTAACATGTGCTAGTTTTCCATATTACACAAGGACATCTCCGAGAACATCGTTCCACTGTGGGGGAAAGCTAGCATGTGCTAGTTTTTCCTCTTGCACAAGAACAAGTTCATATCAAACAACATCATTCCATCATGGGGGAAATCTAATGCATGCTAGCCTTCCCTCTTGCATAAGCACAGGGGCATCTCAAACAATATCATTCCACTATGGGGGAAAGCTAGTGCATGCTAGCTTTCCCTCTTGTACAAGAACAACTGCATCTTGAACAAAATAATTTTAGTGTGGGGAAAGTTAACGTGTGCTAGATTTCTGTCTTGCACAAGCATAAGAACATCTCAAACAACATCATTCCACTATGGACGAAAACTAGCACATGCTAGATTTCCTCTTGCACAAGAAAAAGGGCATCTCGAATAACATCATTCCACCGTGGGTGAAATCTAGCGTGTGCTATATTTCCCTCTTGCACAAACACAAATGCATCTCAAACAATATCATTCCACCATAGGTGAAGGCTAGTGTGTGCTATCTTTCCCTCTTTCACAAGAACAAATGCATCTCAAACAATATCATTCCACCATGGAGGAAGGCTAACACGTGTGAGCCTTCCCTCCTGGACAAACATAAGTGATTATCGAAGAACATTATTCCACCCCAGGGGAAAGCTTGTGAATCCTAGCTTTCCCTCTTGCATAAGAACAAATTCATCTCAAACAAAATCATTCCACTGTAAGGAAAATCTAACATGTGCTATTTTTTTTTCTTGCACATGAACAAATACATCTTGAACATCATTCCACCATGGGGAAAGGATATTGCATGCTATATTTCCCTCTTGCAAAACCAAAAACACATTTAGAACAACATCATTCCACCATGGGGGAGAGCTAACACATGATATCTTTCCGTCTCAGACAAGAATAAGCACATTTCAGACAACATCATTCCACTCAGGGGGGAAGCTAGCACATGCTAGCTTTCCCTGATTGCAAAGGCACAATTGTATATTGAACAACATCCTTCCACCATGGGGGAAAGCTAGTGCGTGCTAGCTTTATCTCTTGCATAAGAACAAGTGCATCTTGAACAACATCATTCCACCATGGGGAAATGGTAGCACATTCTAGCTTTCCCTCTTGCATAAGAACAAACGCATATCCAACAACATCATTCCACCATAGAGGAAACCTAGAATGTGCTAATTTTTCCTCTTGCACAAGTACAAGTTCATCTGGAACATCATCATTTCACCATGGGGGAAAGCTAGCGTGTGTTATCTTTCCCTCTTGCACAAGCACAAGAACATCTTGAACAAGATCATTCCACCATGGGGGAAATATAGCACATGCTAGCTTTCCCTCTTGAGCATAAGTCCATATTGAAAAACATCATTCTACAGTGGGAGAAAGCTAACTTGTGCTATCTTTCTCTCTTGCATAAGAACAAGTGCATCTCAAACAAGATCATTACACCATGGGGGAAAGCTAGTGCATGCTAACGTTTCCTCTTGTACAAGCACAAACATCAACATTATTTCATCATAGACTAAATCTAGTGCTTGCTAGATTTATGTCTTGTACAAGTACATGTGCATCTCGAACATCATCATCCCATCATGGGGGAGAGCTAGTGTGTGCTAGCTTTCCCTATTTCACAAGCACAAGCGCATCTCGAAGAACATCATTCCACCCTAGGGGAAATCTAGAGTGTGTTATATTTCCCTTTTGCACAAGCACAAACGCATCTTGAAAAACATCATTCCACCATAAGGAAAAAGTAACATGTGTTAACTTTTCCTCATGGGCAAGCACAAACCATCTCGAACATCATTCCACCATGGGGAAAAGCTACTGTGTGCTAGTTTTCCCTCTTGCACAACCAGAAGTGCATCTAGAACAATGTCATTCAATCATGGGGAAAGATAACGCATGGAGGCTTTCTATTTTTCACAACCACAAATTCATATCAAATAACATTCTTCCATATTCGGGGTAGCTTTCCCTCTTGCACATGCATTGGTGCATATCAAACAACATCATCCCACCATGCAGGAAATCTAGTGCATGATATCTTTCCCTGTTGCACAAGCACAAGCACATCTCGAACAACATGATTCCACCGTAGGAAAACGATAACACAAGCTAGCTTTCCCTCTTTCATAAGCACAAGCGCAAACACATCTTGAACAAGATCACTCCAACCTAGGGGAAAGCGAGTGTGTGCTAGCTTTCCCTCTTGCACAAGCACCAACGCATTTCAAAAAGAATCCCACAATGGGGGTAATCTAGTGTGTGCTATATTTCTCTCTTACACAAGAATATACGCATATTGAATAACATCATTTCACTGTGGGTGGAAGCTAGTGCATGCTAGATTTCTCTTTTGCACAAGCACAAGCACATCTCGAAAAACATCATTCATCTGTGAGGTAAAACTAGTGCAAGATAGATTTCCATCTTGCAGAGGCACAAGCACATATTGAACAACATCATTCCACTATGGGGGAAAGCTAGCACGTGCTAGCATTTCCTCTTGTACAATCAAGCGTATCTCAAACAACATCATGTTAGCATGGAGGAAAGCTTGCACATGCTAGTATTCCCTCTTTCACGAGCATAAGATCATCTTGAACAACATCATTCCACTGTCAAGGAAATCTAGTGTGTGCTAGCTTTCCCTCTTGAACAAGCACAAGTCTATCTCAAACAACATCATTCCATCATGGGAGAAAGCTATTTTTTGTTTGCTTTCCCTCTTTCAAAAGCACAAGCACATCTCGAGCAACATCATTCCACCGTGGGGGAAAGCTAGCGCATTCTAGCTTTCCCTCTTGCATAAGCATAGGCACATCTCGAACATCATTCAACCATGGGGGAAAGCTAACACGAGATATTTTTCCCTCTTGCACAAGCACAAGCTCATCTCAAACAACATCATTCAATGCGGGGGAAAGATAGCATGTGCTAGCTTTCCCCCTAGCACAAGCAAATCTCAAATAACATCATTCCACCATGGGGTGAAGATAGTGTGTGATAGCTTTCCCTATTGCACAATCACAAGTGCATATCGAACAACGTCATTCCACCATGTGCGAAAGATAGTGCATGCTATCTTTCACTCTTGCACAAGGAAAAGCGCATCTCAAACAACATCATTCCATTGTTGGGGAGAGCTAGTGCATGCTAGCTTTCCCTCTTGCAAAAGAACAAGCGCATCTCGAACATCATCCCACCATGAGGGAAATCTAGCACATGCTATATTTCCCTATTACACAAGCATATAAGCATCTCGAACAAGATCATTCCACTATGGGGGAAATTTAGCGTGTCCTAGCTTTCTCTCTTGCACAAGCACAAGCACATCTCGAACAACATCATTCCTCCGTGGGGTAAAACTAGTGCATGCTAACTTTCAGTCTTGTAGAAACACAAGCGAATCTTGAATAACATCATTCCATTGTTGGGAAAATATAGCATGTGGTAGCATTCCCTCTTTCAAAAACACAAGTGAATCTCGAACAACATCATTCTATCATAGAGGGAAGATTGCACATGCTAAAATTCCCTCTTCCACAAGCACAAACACATCTCAAACAACATCATTCCTCCGTTAAGGAAAAATAACGCGTGTTAGCTTTCCCTCTTGCAAAAGCACAAGTGCATCTCGAACAACATCATTCCTCCATGGGGGAAAGCTACCACCTACTATCTTTCTCTCTTGCACAAGCACAAAAATATATCGAACAACACATTCCATCATGGGGGAAAGCTAGCACATGTTATATTTCCCTCTTGCACAAGCACAAGCGCATCTCGAACATCGTTCCATTGTGTGGGAAAGATAGCACATGCTACCTTTCCCTCTTACACAAGCACAAACTCATATCACACATCATTCAACATGGGGGAAAGATAGCACATGATATATTTCCCTCTTACACAAGTGCATCTCAAACAACAAATTATTTTCCAGATTGCCTAACCCAACATTATCAGTAGGAGAAATATCACCTTCATCACACTTGTTCTATTCAACTTTATCTTGCAAATCTGAGTTGTCCCTGCCACACCAATTCTCTACTTCTTCAATCTCAGACATCCATTCTTCATCTTCCTCTGAAAGAGCCAGTACAACATCTTATGACCTTCCCTGTAAGTAGTCTTTCACAACAGAGCCTTCATCATCAAGGTTTTCTGCACTTGTACAATGATGTTCATCGTTCTCAAGGATTGTCGAACCTACATAGTGCCCTTGTTTCTGATCACTCTCACATCAAATTGTATCGATATCTGAGACATAACCATGTTCTTGGACAGAGCATGGTTTTTCTATCCATGTAATGATAAAATTAAGAACATAATTTTTCCATGTATTTCATATGCATTGGAAGGTGAGAACCAATGGATACATCATCCTCTCCATCATGATTACACTTCTACATCCTATGGAAATGAGAGCCTATCATTGTCTTATTTAGAGGATCCTTTGACTTTTAGGTCTGTTGGTCATTCAAGCTATCATAATTTTCCAACGACTAAATTTCCAACCATTGCATATAACAAGGTAAACGATGATGAACCAACTACAAACACATAGATGAAGTGAAATGATGTTCATTTGATCGATGCACAACAATAGGTAGAACCTCAAGTAGAGTATTAATATGCCCCGTTTTCCTTTAAACTCGAGTAGCAAAAGAACCATGTGGAATACAAATTATTAACCTATTGTCTGAACCATTTGTTACAATTTGAGAGGTTGCTAAGCTTTAAGATTATGGAAATGGACAATTACATGGGGTACAGACTATGCTTTATTGTAGTGCATCCATGTTCAAGCCTCTTAGAAAATAGTGTTTCCAAACTATTTCGGATGATGTTCGATCCTTGTCCAATGACTATATAGGCCCACTTGATTTTATTGTCATCAATTAAAGGGAAGAAAGGGTCTCTAATTGTAGTGTTTAAGGGATGGGCGGTCTCTAGTTGTAGTTTTTAAGGACTAAATATACTCATATGGGACAAAGTACTTTGATTTTGACTGGCATTTTTTTTACTTGCTTGAGACTTTCATACCTGTGTCACTAGGTCCAATCAATATCCTCAAAAGCACTTTTCATTAGAAGTCCCAGTTTGATATGAGAAACTTTGATTCTCTACCTTTCCAAACCATGTCATATCTTTCTACTTTCTTCCAAAGAGGTGTATGGCATCTTGGACACTCACAATCTTTTGGGATTCTCAGGCTTTTGAGCATACTCTGATAGATGATTGTTAACACAGTGACTCTCAATATCATCATTGTCATTGCTTACTAATTTATCTGAGCAACTAACAGGATGTTCATTTCTGTCAGCTTGAGTTTGGCTATTATTTTATAAACTGAGTTGTTCAATTTCCATTGAAGCTATGTTGATGGAATTTTGCCTGAGTGCTCAATTTTTCAAATCCATAGAATAAAGTATATTGCTGAAAAAAAACATGTTGCAAACCTCCTATGGATCTCATCTCTCCTTGAGATTTTTTATTATCAGACCTAGATTTAATCATTGAAGTTTTTCTCTAAATATGTGCTCCAACATCCAAAAAACATTTTTCCTTTCATATATGATCATAATAGTGCCTCTTATCAAGATAATACCAATATTCCTCAATCTGTTGGGAATATTGGTGACAACATCTATGTTTTAACCTTGCTTGGTACTTTAGAACCAAGTAGAGCATTTCATGAAAATCGTAAAAAATGATTAATGCACCTTTAGAAAATCCATTAAACATATTTAGTAATCAATCAGGTAAGTGAAAACCTAAGAAGATTGATATTTTTTTTTTCTTTTACTGGGGGAATCAGCAACTCGTGGTTCTCGTACTTGCGTGACATGGGGTCGATCCCTGTCGGCTACCACTATAACCCCAGGTGCAACCACCCATCCCGCAAGAATGGTGCACGAGTAAATCCGGGTGAGAATCGAACATGAGACTTCATTTTACAAGTTTCCTTCCATTTACACGACACTTGCCAATCCATCTACAACCATGCAGGCCTAAGAAGATTGATATTCGCAGAGAAGGAATATGTAATTTTATTTATATTTTAATATGGGTATTTTACAGAAGCCCAGGATGGTCCAGAAATCATGCACTTCTCCTTTTTGTGGTGAAGTTTGACTGCATATTTATTTCTAGGAGTTTTGCATCATATTTTCCACATAGATATATGGAAACCATGCATTATGTTCCATAGGCCACCAGAACTACACATGTCATCTTCACTGAAGTGCCCATCAATTTTTCCATTATTCTGATTATTTATGAATTTCATCTTTGAAGAAAGTTGAGCACTTTTTCTCACTATGTAAAATAGATTCATAGATTGATATTTTGATTTTTTCATGCAACACATGTTATTAAAAGGTTCCATAAAATTTATTTTCAATAATTATATCACGGCTCCTCTCCATGTGCTCAGAAAGAAAACATAATAGAAAGATTCAACCAGTTAAGATATATGGTGCCACAAGAATGTTTCATTGAATTTTCCAAGAGCCCTTTTTCAGTAGCTCCAGTAATTTTAAGTCTTGGTTTAAGGGCCTTATCTCAAATTCCCCATAAGGTTCCCCATCCATGTTTTGAATCAAAACAATCCACCATGATTTCTCAACAGGAGCTTCAAAAACAGTGTTAAAAATATCTTATTCAATCTTTCTTCCCAAGTATCCACCCCATGCAGCCAAGTCTCCACCCCATGCAACCAAGTATGATTTAATTGTAGATTCGAACAAAAAAAAAACAACATAAAATTTTCCATCTTTTTCTCTTTGAAATCTGTTTTTTCTAAAGGAATTGCACTGGATCTGGAAGTACACTATCTGTTGTCATAAATGATGACAAAATATAAAACATACTGCTCAGTATGTTCTTTTCATAAGTACACCATCCTCTGCTACTAGTCACTCTTTCAGTCACCTAATAATTGACTATTAGGTTATGGATGGTCACTGAGTCACCTAATAATTGACTACTAGGTTATGGATGGTCACTCTAAGATTCCAACACATACAATATTTCCTCCATCCTTACCATTGAATAACTAGAAATATTGTGCTCAGAATGGTCCATCGGTGTGTCACCATGACTCTCTTGAAAATTGACAATAGTAATGATGGAAAGGAGCTCTCAAAATTCTCATTCATTTTGAGGGGTAATAGTCCAAACACCTTTCACCTTTTCAAGTATTAATTATGAGAATGTTATATCAACTAAGAGTTAATTATGTAACCATCTAAAATGGGAATAAGGGATAGGACAGAGGAGGAAGATATGCTTTGCAGAGAGTTGAGGGTATTTCAACAACCCATATCAAGACTACCCAACCATTTTTCTAATAACACATGTTATAAACAATGCTACGAAAAACATTTTCTATATATATGATGTCATGCATTTGTTTCGGTTGGTGTACATTTTGTCTACAATATTTTTTGTCATTGAAGTTCAAGTTTGTGAAATTAATTGAAGTGAGTGCCTTATCATTGTGGGTTAGTTACAGTAACACAATAGAGGGTGAATGCATAGATGAAGACAAATATCAAGAGAGGCGAACCCCAAAATAATACACACATTGGTAGGATTTATCTATGGATTGATAACTTATTAACTAAGTTTCTAAGTTTCTCTCATTGACTAAGTTCTCTAGATCTTCTCTAGTGGGGCAGAAAAAACTAGGGAAAAAACCAATTTTAATGTCAAGAACGTTACTTATGTAAATTAGATGATAAAAAAGAAGCGTTTTGTGTATCTCCAAAGAGAGGATGCCCATATCTCAAGGCCGCCAAAATGAAGATGCCCAGATATATGTTTCACGTGCCTTGCCCCTTTTGTTGTTGCTTGCACTCTACCCAACTGCAAAAATGAGGATACCTAGATCTCTGTTCTACATGCCTTCCCCTTCTGTCGTTTCTTGCACTCTGCCAAAATTTTAAATAATTATTTTATTTATAGAAGATCGATACCACTAATAAATAATAAATGGTTGAATTAATGAATTGGAAGAGGATCCATTACCTATAAAATTAGTCTTCCAAGTGAAATCTGTATCCAAGACAAAAACTATGAATATCAACTTAAGAAAAGACAGTGAATACAACTTCAACACTCAGCTCCAAGTGAAATCCGCATCCAGGACAAATGTTGTGAATATCAGTTTCAAAAAATACAGTGAATACATCTTCAACACTCGGCTCCAATGTTAAAGAGATCCTTAAACTCTCAAATTTCCAACTTCACTATTTCTTATTATATAAGTTAAGATTACTTCCCCATTATAATTTTGGTTAAGATGTGTTTTATTGTTTCATATAATTTAGGTTAAAATTACTTTCTATTAATATAGGTTAAATTGCATTTTACTTAATATTTATTAATATAGGTTAAATTTCATTTTACTTAATATTTCCCTATTATATCGGGCTCGCTGGAGACCATGGAAATATTAAGTAAAAGGAAATTTAACCTATATTAATAAATATTAAGTAAAATGAAATTTAACCTATATTAATAAATATTAAGTAAAAGGCAATTTAACCTATATTAACAGAAAGTAATTTTAACCTAAATTATATGAAACAGTAAAACACATCTTAACCAAAATTATAACAGGGAAGTAATCTTAACTTACATAATAAGAAATAGTGAAGTTGGCAATTCGGGAAAATAGTGAAGTTGGCAATTCGGGAGTTGAAGGATCTCTTTAACATTCGAGTTGAGTGTTGAATTTGTATCCAATATCTTTTCTAAAGTTGATATTCACATTTTTTGTCCCGGATCCGTATTTCACTTTGAGCTGAGTGTTGAAGCTGTATTCACTATCATTTATGAAGATAATATTCAAAGTTTTTGTCCTGGATGCAGATTTCTCTTTGGAAGACTACTTTTATAAGTAATGGATCCTCTTCCAATTCATTAATTCAATAATTTATTATTTATTACTGGTACCGATCTTGTATAAATGAAATAGTTATTCAAAATTTGGGCAGAGTGCAAGCAAGAACATAAGGGGCAAGGCAGGCAAACAAAGATCTCAGCATCCTCATTTTGAGGACTGGGCAGAGTGAAAGAAAAAACACAAGGGGAAAGGAACGTAGAACAAAGATATGGAAATCCTCATTTTGGCGGCCTCGAGATCTGGGCATCCTCTGTTTGGAGGTACACAAAACAGTGCTTTTTTTATCATATAATTTACAGAAGTAAGTTTCTTGACACTAAAATTGGTTTTTGCCCTAGTTTTTTCTCCCCCGACAAAGAAGATCTAGAGAAACTTAGTCAATGAGAGAAACTTAGAAACTTAGTCAATAAGTTCTCAATCCATGGATAAATTCTACCAATGTGTGTATTATTTCGGGGTTTTCCTCTCTTCATATTTGTCTTCATCTATGCATTCACCCTCTATTGTGTTACTATAACCAACCCATAATGATAAGGCACTAACTTCAATTAATTTCACAAACTTGAACTTCAACGAAAAAAAATGTATTGTAGACAAAATGCACACCAACAAAAACAAAGGCATGACATTATATATAGAGAAAATGATGTTCTTAGCCTTGTTTATAACATGGGTGATTAGAACAATGGATGGGTAGTCTTGATATCTGTTGCTAAAATACCCTCAACTCTCTGCAAATAATATATTCCTCCTCCATCCTATCCCTTATTCCCATTTTAGATGGTTACATAATTAACTCTTATTTGATATAAAATTGGCGTAATTAATACTTCAAATGGTGAAAGGTGTTGGGAATGTTACCCCTCAAAATGAATGAGCATTTTGAGACCTCATTTCCATCATTACTATTGTCAGTTTTCAAGAGAGTCATGGTGACACCCCGATGGGCCATTCTGAGCACAATATTTCATAATGTGTTGGCATCTTAGAGCGTTCATCCATAACCTAGAAGTCAATTCTTAGGCGACTCAAAGAGTGACTAGTAGTAGAGGATGGTGTACTTATGAAAAGAACATGCTCAACAATATGTTTCAGATTTTGTCATCATTTATGATGACAGATAGTGTACTTCCATATCTAGTATAATTCCTTTAGAAAATCCATATTTCAAAGAGAAAAAGATGGAAAAGTTTATGTTGCTGGTTTTGTTGTTGGAAGATACAATTAAATAATACTTGGCTACATGGGGTGGAGACTTGGTTGCATGGGGTGGAGACTTGGGAAGACAGATTGAATAAGATATTTTTAACACTGTTTTTGAAGCTCCTGTTGAGAAATCATGGCAGATTCTTCTGATTCGCAGCATGGATGGGGAACCTTCTGGGGAATTTTAGATGAGGCCCTTAAACCAATACTTAAAAATACTAGAGCTACTGAAAAAGGCTCTTGGAAAATTCAATGAAACATTCTAGTGGCACAATATATATTAATTGGTTGAAGCTTTCTATTATGTTTTATTTCTGAGCAAATGGAGAGGACCCATGATATAATTATTGAAAGTAGATTTTGCAGAACCTTTTACCAACATGTGTTGCATTAAAACGTCGACGTCTCAATATATCAATTTGTTGTTCATAGTGAGAAAAAGTGTTCAAATTCCTTCAAAGCTGAAATTCATAAATAATGAGAATAATGGAAAACTGATGGGCACTTCAGTGAAGATGACATTTGTAGTTTCGGTGTCCTATGGAACATAATGCATGGTTTTCATATGTGTGTGTGGAAAATATGATGCAAAACTACCAAAAATAAATACGCAATCCAAACTTCACCACAAAAAGGAGAAGTGCATGATTTTTGGACCATCATGGGCTTTTGTAAAATACCCATATTAAAATATAAATAAAATTGCATATTCCTTCTCTACTAATATCAAGCTTCTTAGGTTTTCAAATACTTGATTGATTACTCAATATGTTTAATGGGTTTTCTAAAGGTTCATTAATCATTTTTTATGATTGTCATGAAATGCTTGACTTGGTTCTGAAGTGCCCAGCAAGGTTAAAGCAGATATGCCACTACTATTATTCCCAACAAATTAAGGAATATTGTTATTATGCTGATAACATGCACTATTATGCTTAGATATGAAAGGAAATTTTTTTTATGGATGTTGGAGAACATATTTATGTTGATGATTGCAAATATGTGAGACATTCTCCATCTTACAAACCCGTGAGATGTGGATCATTACAACCATGTGAAGATATTCTCTAGCTTACAAACCTGAGAGAAATCCACTAGCGAGTGTGTGTGGTTCCTATATGAGATAGAGATGGAATGTAGAGATGACCTCCTCCATTCATAGAGTTGAGAATAAATCTAAATGATTATCCAATGGGAAAGGCAATCTACTGAGTTAGATGTGTCTGTGGCTAAGAACAAGGTGAACATGTGAAATCCAAAAGTGTTGGGTGCATAATCATGAGAACATAAATGAAGCGGATGTATTAGCCTTTGATGGGGAAAAAACTTGATGAGAAACTCTAGATGACTCTCCTCTGTGAGGCAGTGGGAAAGAAGATTTTTTGAGTGGATGTGCCTGTGGACGAGCACCGATGAACGCGTGAAGAAGTGGTTATTCTGTCTAAAGAAGTGAGCCAAAGATATGGACATACCTATGGATGTGCCCCTGGTGAATGAGAACTAGTGGGTGTACAAGATCCCTTGCTATATTTTTCAAGAGTCAGACCTGCATGTAACCCTAATTGTAATGTAAAGGGTGCAGGTTGTCCCCACCTTAATGTGACTGGTAATTAATGTAAAAGATAATTAATCTGGTTAATATTAATTATATTATAATCCAGTGAGCTTGGCCCTGTTGTGCCAATAGACACTTATGTTGACAGGTTCAGGTTAGTATAAGTAAAGGTAAATTCCCCATTGAGAAAACATATCTTCCATGTGAGTTTGGAAATTTCAACAAGTACACTTCCTTGGAAAAAGTGCGCACCTCTCTTGGGCGCTAGTCTTCTAGGTTTTGAGAACCCTCTGGTGTTATAGGTTTTATTTTTGTGGTGAAGGTATTTCTCTTGAAGAATATAGCAAAGGATTTTGTTGGGTTTTCTTCCCTTCTTGAGAAGGGTTTCCAAGGATACTTCTTGTCTTCTTGTGCATGGCACTTCTTCTTG
>JASDQU010373197.1:72964-86102 GCA_032191745.1 Picea mariana
TTTGGTGATATTAATTAATTAAATTCCTCTTTTTTTTTTCATTTTGCATCTCATTTCAAAATAATAATAATCAAAGAATTATCTATCATTTGTTTGATTTTGTAAAAAAACAAAATTAATATTTTTTCTCCATTAACTTGAAGCTTCTAGATCATATTTGAAAGCAAATTATAAACAATGTTTTTTTATAAGTTATAGTTAGTTTAAATTCATTTTTTATTTTTCTAGATTTTGTTTTATTCACAATTTTTAGGTTATTAATTTAGGTTTCTTTTTGTTTCACAGGTTTCTATTATCAAATATTTGATATGGATATGATCATGGCTTGATTTTATTATCCAAATACGTTCAAGATGATTGATCCAAAAATAATTTTGGATTGCTACAAATAATTTTATGAGCAACAATAGATAAAATTTGGAAAGGCGTCAAGATCAGAAAGATGATTTTACAGAACTGATTGCAGCCAAACAGTGAGGAATTTGAAGAAACGGTTGAAAACCCAGAACCCAAATGGACCCATTTACCTTCCACGTCGATATTTTCCCAAAAAGATGCACGATTTGAGAGATATTCATGTCTTTTTATGAGACAAATTTCAGGTGGCGAAAATTAATAGTGACGCCCAGATTGTTCATTCATTGTATAAATATATAAGAAAGTTCAGAGCCATGGGAATCCAAGAATTGGAGAGGAGGATTTTAATCCTTTCTCTTTTGTATATTATTGCTTTTGTAAACTTTTTATTTCTTTTCAAATGGAGTAATGGATGGCTGGAATCTTTAGGAGAATGGACCAGTATTTTCAAAGAAGAATATGGAAATCCAGGTTGCTTAATGGCTTTTGTCCTGTGAGTAAAATGGTTTTATTTTCATATAATATCTTCATATTCTTTTAATAATTAATTATGCATTGATTTAAATTATTTTTAATCTTTTTTATCAATACATAATTAATTATTATCATTTATGTATTAATTTTTCCAATCTTTAAAGTCTACTATCCAAAAAATTTCTTCCAGGACTACAGAATGGACAAGTGATTCAAAAAACTTAATAGAACAACATATATGCATTTTGGCTTTAGCCTTTTGTTTATAATGTTATTGTTAATGTTTTTTTTAATCCTGTTACATGTGCAGGTCTGATATCTTTAGATTAAATGATCTGTGATGTGTAGGAGGTTTATATTATAAATACCATCTATCATTTGTTTAATCAAAATACAAATGTTGTGATTATATCTTCGATTTAAATAATGGGATTTATCTTTGAGTTTTAAATTGAATAATAAAATGCATAGATTGCTTCCAGATTTATCTTGTTGTAATCATGTATAATTATGAGATCACAGGTTTATGTTTGTGTTTCCTTTTCTGTCATTAAAGCCTAAGCTGCCAATAGATGTTCTGAATTTATTTAGAATAGTCATAAGGTTCATTGCAGATTTCTCTCTTGGACATGGCAGTTGGATGTTCACCACTCATACAGATGCTTTGATACACCTCACTAATTCACTGACAGGATAGCTTCTTTGTATTTTTCTGTCATTTACATATCATTGAAACTAGAATGTATGGTTCAGCTTTGACTATCCACATGTCCATGTTTCATTAACTTTTTGCAAGATTCTTTAAATTTATAAAAGAAAAACAATAAATATTTTTATGTGCTTTCTTTATTTACTTCCTAGAAGCAATCATTTTTCCATTGATTTTCGTAAGTTTTGATTAAAACTTGCAGCTTGTAAATCATGTAAATAAACGAGACTTGTATATCTTCTGCTTAAATTACAACTACTACAGTTACATTAGAACATATGTACATATATATAGTGTTTAGTAATTAGTAATTTATTTCTTTTCTTTTAGAATTTTTATATTGGCCAACGGAGCCATTAAGCCCGTCAGGACGAGTTATACCAAGCGGCTTGGGTTATTTAGACGACCCCAGACCGAACTCGTTCTTCCAATTGACGGATGGTCACTTTCGCCCGTCAACACGTCTGTGCTCCTTTCCTTGATCCGATGAGTGTGAGGGATTCTTATACTTTCCAAATAGATCTCATCCGCTCACTTGTAAATAAAGATATTTTTTTCTCTTTGGGGAATTATTCTCGCTATCCATCCTTGAGCTTTATTACTTGAAGGAATTAGACTCTGGCGCACACCTTGTGCTTCCCTCCTGAGATTTTCTCTCAAAAGACTCGGATCTTTGTGCACAATTTGTGATTCCCTCTTAGTCTTGGGACTTAAAGAAATCTCCTGCACACACCGTGCGCTATATCTCCTTTGAGCTCTTATACTCTTATGAGTATAGGTACACGCCTTGTGCTCGCTCTGCATAAACTTATGTAATCTCTCTTGAGCTTCTAAACCTGTAACGGTTCGACCTCCACACTCCTTGCATGGATACTATGCACTCCTTGCATGGGGATTTCAGAAGATAAAAAATTGAAACTTAAATGAAAATTAAGGATTCATTAAACAATCCATTTAGATGCACACACACACACACATGAAACATAGAAATAAATAACATAGCATTTACCTAGTTACTCAAAGACAAGCAAGCTCAAAAATATGAAAGCAATTCTCTCTTCTTCTATATTCCTTCAACAAATATTTACAAGGTTCAATAAGATTTATGTGGTGAGGGTTTTCAGTTAGGTTCGGAAAAACCATAATTTCATTGATAGATTGTCGGCGTTTCAGATCTATATCAGAATCCATTTTCAGGACAAGAAGTCTGGGTTATGATTTAAGAGAGACACTACCTATAAATTCTGAATGCATAGAGGAGAGCCTCTATGTCGACTGGGAAGAATCCTAATTCTACCTTAATAAAGTTTATTAATATGTTTTATTTTAGGTTTTTCAAATTTTTATTATTTGGACATCAATTCATTATAAATTTTATGTTTGTTTATTCTTTCAAAATTTTTGATATTTTAAACTATTAAAATTTTGTATTTTTATGAGAGTATAGATTTAAGTTTATAAAGATATTTAAGTAATGATGTTTAAAAAAACTTTTAAATTTTAAGATTAATTGAATTAAAAATTGTTTTTAATTATAAAATTAGGGGTTTTCCTAAATGTCATTTACTAGGCCATTATCTCTTTTTTATTTATGAGAGTATTAAATTATTTTTATTTTTATTAAAAGATTTAGGTTTATAAAGATCTTTTAAGTAATGATTAAGGAGTTTTTAGAATTTATATTTTTATTAAAAGATTTAAGTTTCTAAAGATCTTTTAAATAAGAATTAAGGAGTGTTTAGAATTTATATTTTAAAATTTATTGAATTAAAATTGTTTTAATTTTAAAATTAGGGTTTACTTAAAGGTTAAAATTTTAATTATTATTCTTCTTTTTTATTAAGGGAAACCAAATTTCATTCAGTTCTAGGCCATTATCTCTATTAAGGTTCTTTGGATTTCTTTGGATTTCAATCGCTTCTCTGATGCGACGTTTAAATAAGTGATCGTCCTTCGCCAGAATTTTTGTCTCTTCAAGGCGTACATGGTGTTTTGTTTTCAGGGAGTGGTCTGCTAAGGCTGAAGTCCGAATGCACTCATTCTTTATGTCAGCTCCATGTTCTTTAATTCTAATTTGAAAGGAGCGCCCTGTTTCGTCGATGTAACATTTACCACATGAGCATCCAATCTTGTAAATTCCTTTTCATTTTTGCGGATCAAGTTTATCTTTGACGGATCACATATTTTGTTTGATGGTTTCATTTACAAGGTTTTCAGCATCTCTCTGCAGCTCTCATCTTCTTGTTTCAACAACTATTAACAAAAACCTAGTGTGGGCATAGTTTACATTGATTTATACATGAGGGGGATTCTCGAGCCTTCCCTCCAGACTATCTTAGTGATTTCATGTCACAATTAAAGCATCATACTAATAGGATTATTACAATAAATGAAATATTACAATCTACATATGAGTCAGTGCTCAAAAGGTGTACAATCCTACAAACATTAAAAGAAAATACAATCCCCTAGAGCACATACAATGGCTCTAGCTTCAATGTCTCTTGGGATATTTAATTAAAATGATTTCAAAATATTAAAGTGACACGCCCTCCGTGTAGTCCAAACTAGTTTAGTGTGTTGTGTTGGATGCTAAGTCATATTCCACCTTTCCTCATTAATTGACGATGATGATGCTCCTGCATCAATGTTATTCTTTTGAAGATCTTTTCTTAAAGTGATTGCTTCTTCTTCCAACCTTTCAATCATGTTCTCCTTATCTACTAGATGACTTATGAGTGTTTCTTCAGTCCTTCTATCTTCTTCAACCTGAACTTTCATCTTTGTAGTTATCTTCTTGACTTGCTCCGAGTTGATATTCTCAATTTCTTTTACTTTTGGTTCTTTCTTGAGTGACTTATTCTTATTTCTTTCATTAATTATATCTTCTAAGGCACTAATTAATTATGATATGAAATCGACTTTGCCTTCTTCTTATGAACTATCAAAGTTTCTTGTGTGATTTTCCTTATCCATGAATAGTACCTTTTTTGACTCACTGTTGATTTCATCATCTTTAGCAGATGAAGATTTTTCTTCTCGAGAGTATATATTTTTCTTGAAGACTTTCCTTTTGTTTTTAGAGTTTCCCTTTTGATATCTCTTTTCTATCTTGGGATATTCCTCTTCATCACTATTTGAATTTCTGGCATAAGGACACTTATTTGCAAAATGACCAATTCTACCGCAATTAAAACATTTCAATGGAAGCTTACCTTTATATTTGTTTGTTCCCTTTTGCAAATTTCTTACGAAGTTTTCCATTTCTTCATCTTCTTCTGAATTATCGTTGCAGCTACATTCTGAATTTGAATTTTTCTTGTGAATTGACTTTGATTGTTTCTTCTTACTTTTCTTTTTCTTCTTAGATTCTTTGAATGCAACTTCCTTTGTAACTAGATTGTCTTCTTCTGTCCTCATCTCATAAGTTGTGAGTATCCCATGTAGCTCATCCATAGTCATTGTATGTAGATCCACTATTTCTTCTAGGATTGAGATCTTTGAATCAAATCTCATTGGTAGAGATCTTAATGACTTTTTAACCATGTCCAGTTCATTTATCTCATCTCCCAAGCCTTTGATGCAGTTTATCGATGTGTAAAAAATAGGTATTTATGTTTTCATCTTTATTCATATTCAACTGTTCAAACTTTGCTCTGAAAATTTGAAGTTTGGCTTCCTTAACCTTTTCATCTCCTTCATAGTAGTCTTTAGTTTGACCCACATCTCTTTGGCAGATTCACAGTGCATAATGTTTTTAAATATTGATTCATATACACCATTCTGAATAGCGTTCTGGGCTCTTGAATTATTTTTTGTGAGTTCCGTTCCATCCTTGTCTGTTGGAGGAGTAGTTGGTGCTTTGTATCCATCCATCACTGATTTCCAAACATCGAATCCGTGTCCCTGTATGTCTGTATGTATTTTGTTTCTATAGAGTGCATACTTCTCACCATTAAACTGTGGTATCCCAACTCTAGTGTGATCCATGATCTCCTTCCAGTGGTTAAACCATTTTCCTAAAGGAACCTACTTTGATACCAATTATTAAATAACTAAAAGGGGGTGGGGGGGCGGGGCGAATCAGTAATGAGAAATTATACCACTTATTAATCATATTAACGAAAATGTGTATTCCTTTAACTTATCCAATCATGTTCATATGATCATCATCAATATATTAATGTATCATTAACACTAACATTCATTAGTGCATCATAAACAATAATCAACACAACCACATAATACACAGTACACCAGTATTTTACATGGAAACCTAATGCGGCATAAAACCACAAAATAATTTTCTTATATGTCTTTAAGAATTACATTCAAGGAAGCACCAACTTTCAATTCTCCAGCTCCAACTGGAAGGAGGCTTTGACCCCCTAGTTTCTTAGGTTACAACTTGATGAAATATCCAACTCTCCAATTATCTGGATACAACCATAAGGAGGCTACAACCCCATTTCCTTGCTTCGTCCAACCACCCTGAAGTTAAATTCCAAATAGATGATGAAATCATTGCCACACTGTCACTATGAGATATATCACTGTAAACATGTACCAATCTGTTCCAACATCCCGTAACCAACCTGTGCCACTATCATGTAACCAACCTGTACCTGTACTCAGCCTGTACCAAAAAATACCAATAGGCACACAACATGTATGTGTTGCAGCATGTGTATGTATGTGCCCTTTCTATATTGTAGCCTGCGTATGTACACGTCCTTTCTATACTACAACTTGCTTACACCTTCTAAAAAACTAGGGTTTTCACCTTTTATAAAACTTCAAACACTTTGCTTCCTCTATCACATCAACCTGCAATCTGTCAATGTGTATTGACTATAGTTGTGCCATGTTCATACATCATCTTATATATCCCTCAACCAAGTGCATCTATGTCTCTAGTCATATGCCATACATGTGTGTACAATCATGAACAATGGTAATAACCCTGACATGGAATAGACATCAAACCCTCACTTATATGCTACCTCAAACCACACCAACAAATTCACCAACACATCACAACCACTTCACAACCATAACCCTCGACCATGTACCATGAAATACAAGTAATGTCTCAATACTTAAACCAACAAGGTGTGCCAATGAATAATACCAAGCATACTGGTGTTGTGTTTCTATATATCTAGATCATACCATAAGTACCATACAACCAACAAACTTTCTAGGGAAAAACCTCAACCTTCCATAACCATATCTCAAGTATACAACAATATCCAACTACTCATAAGAATATGACATACCTTTTGAATATGTAGATAGATCTGTTGTACCTGGTCACTGTATACCTTCCTGGGAGCTTGCTTTCAGACTCTGATAACCTGGCACCTGCAAAAACTCAATATTTCATGGATTTCCCACATTTACACACCCTGTTATAATTCCATCCCATGTACGTACACACCCTTTTCCACAATATCTTGCGTACACCTCAAAAACTAGGGTTTTTCAATATTTATGCAACTCTGAATTTTTCGTCGGGAACACTTTGTGCTTCCTTAAACTTGTGTAAATTTAGATGTATCAATGAGTACTTGCAATAAGTATTACAAAATAATATATATTCAATATTCTCAATAGGTTCTAATAGGAGAGCCTTTCTCTCTTATTTATACTTCCATGTAGCTTCCTGAAAGGGTTACCTTCTAAGCAACTTAACCCAACTTCCTTCTTTTAGGGCTAACCCACTTCTAATCACTTGTCCACTTATAACCACTCTATCCACAAATAGTAAGTTCTCCACTTCTAGTTGCAAATAATTTATTTTTAATTATTTTCTTATTGCAAGAACTTAACCCATGATTAACTCCTAGTTTCACCCACTTGACTAGTCAACTTCTTCTAGGAGCTTCTAGAATAATTTGACTTCTTTGACCTTCTAGATAACTAATGAGGGTTCTCCAACTTCACAAGGATATATATCTCTAACCATGAGGAGTTATGTGACGTTCCACATATCACCCAAAATGGCATGACATGTACTATTCTTCTAGAATAGTCTTACCTAAAATATATACTAATTTTCATACCATTATACATAAAAAAAAAACAAAAAAACTCAAGTTTCTTACCCATACCTTTGTGCTATCGGAATTCACTATCGAACTTCTCCAAGGGTTGACATAAATCACTAAGGGTTTACATCAATATACAATATTGCAATATGACTCTCCAAGGGTTGATATCAATGACAACCAACAATCCAAACCAACTGTCCATCAACCTAAACCAACTTTCCAACAATCTCCCCCTTTGGCATTGACGACAACACCATCATTGATGGAAAAACTTAGTCTTGCCAACACTGTCATTTCTCCTCATCAATGTTTCTATCTCTCCCCCTTTGACATCAATGGAAAAGGGTATATCTCCTTGGGGATGCTCCCCCTAAATGAACTCTCCTTGGGGCTGCTCCACATGTCTTCATGCCTCTAGTTACTCTCTATCGCTTTTTGAAAAAGGATTAAATACCCCTATCGATCTAACACTGTACATGCTATAACCAATCCTGGTTAAACGAATAGCTCCCCCTGTGGGTGTGTCTTCCTATCTGTATGTTATTAATATTTCTTTCTAAAAATCTCTTTCTCTGATGACTTCTCTAGATGTTTGTGTAGATCAATTTAGGTCTTCCTCTACATGCTTCTTTTTGGAGTTATTATCCATTGATGCTTCCTTGAGTAATCAATTGACATATATAAAAGACATTCAAGAATAAGAATTCAAATATTCTTGTGTCATTATCATCCATTATAATAATGTTCCCTTATCTCTAAACCAATCTCTAAAATAATATATGAATCCACCTCTGTCCATACTGTCTAAGACTCTACTACTCAACTGTACACAATGTTGACCTAGTTGTCTCATCTATTGCATAGACTCCCCTTGTCTACTATTCATATTACCTGGGAGTCTCCAAGCCGAATGGATCAAAACAATATCTGCTCTGATGAGGAGTCATCTTCCTCTTCATCGGTATATACATCTTCAATTTCATTCTCTTTCTAAATTTTTTCATCATCCTGATTTTTTATGTCTTCTTCATCCTCCACTTGAATTCTGACACTTTCCTCTTTGCATGTTAAGTCATCGTGTTCTTGTGTTGCTACAAATATTTAAGGTACGATCCTTGTAAATGTTCTTCATTTACCTGCTCCTCTTGTTTTCACTTCTTCTCCAAACCTTCTTGTGCCCCACATCAACATTTTATTTCATGGGATGCCTTATAATGATTTCGCAATTTCAAGCTTTGTGTCCATATTTTTGGCATTTGTAACATTCAATATTTTGTGGGGCCACATATGCATTTATTGTCTGATTATTTCTTTCATAAGATCTGCGATATGCAACCTTATGTCCAAAGTTAGTACAATAAAAACAATGACCATAAATAAATTTACATACCTGGGGGTGAATGATTTCCCTTGTAGTGTATCCCTTCTGTAATTCTTCCTAGGCTAATTAGGATCTTCTCCTTGTTGTTTGAATGTATAAGGTATTTTGTATTCATTTCTTTATGATTCTTGTTGAATATGATTATTTCCTTTGATAACTTTTGCATAACTCTTTTGTTATCTTTCTTTCGCCATGGAGATTGAACCTTTCTCAGTTAGCATTTGGTTGTATCCTAGTCCAAACCTGTCATAGTATGAATTTTAATTGTTGATGATATTATCCAATGTCTTGGTGCTATCTTGGTTCATGTTATTCTTTCGAATATATTTTCTTAAAGCGACTGCTTCTGCTTCCAACCTTTCAATAATCTTCTCCTTCTCTACTAGCTGACTTCTGAGTGTTTCTTCAATCCTTCTATCTTCTTCAACATGAACTTTTAGATTCATAATTATCTTCTTGGCTTCCTCTGAGTTGATATTCTCGGTTCTTTTACTTTTAGTTCTTTCTTGAGTGACTTATTTTTCTTTCTTTCATTCACTTGATCTTTTAAGGCACTAATTAATTATGCTTTGAGATTGACTTTGCCTTCTTCTTATGAACTATTAGGGTTTCTTGTGTGATTTTCCTTAGCCATTAATAGTACATTTTCTGAGTCAATGTCGTTTCCATCATCTTCACCATATGAAGACCTATATTTTCTTGAGTATAGATTTTTCTTTAAGACTTTCCTTTTTTTTTCCAGTTTCCCTTTTGATATATATTTTATTTCTTGGGATCTTCCTCTTCATCCTTATTTGAATTTCTGGTATAAGGACACTTATTTATAAAATGACTAATTCTACTGCAATCAAAACATTTCAACGAAACATTACCTTTATATTTTCATGTTCCCTTTTGCAACTTTCTTACGAAGTTTTCCATTTCTTCATCTTCTTTTGAATTATGGCTACAACTACATTTTGACTTTCTCTTTTGCTTGTGAACTGACTTTGATTGTTTCTTGTTACTTTTATTTTTCTTCTCAGATGCTTTTAATGAAGCTTCCTTTGTAACCAGAATGTCATGTTTTGTCCTCATCTCATAAGCTTTGAGTATCCAATGTAGCTCATCGATAGTCATTGTATCTAAATCCACTCTTTCTTCTAGCACTGAGATCTTCGAATCAAATCTCATTGGTAGAGATATTAATTCCTTTTTAACCACTACCCATTCCTTTATCTCATCTCCCAAGCCTTTGATGTCATTTACTATCTCATCGATGCATAAAAAGAGGCTTCTATGTTTTCATCTTCATTCATCTTCAACTATTCAAACTTTTCTCTAAAAATTTGAAGTTTGGCTTCCTTAACCTTTTCATATCCTTAATAGATAGTCTGTAGTTTGACCCACATCTCTTTGGCGGATTCACAATGCATAATTTTTGTAAATATTGATTCATCTACACCATTTTGAATAGCATTATGGGCTCTTGAATTATTTTGCGTGATTTATTTCCATCCTTGTCTGTTGGAGGAGTAGTTGGTGCTTTGAATCCATCCACCATTGATTTCCAAACATCAAATTCATGTGCATATATGTATGTATGTATTTTATTGATCCATAGTGCATACATCTCACCATTAAACTATGGTATCCCAACTCTAATATGATCCATGATATCCTTCCAGTGGTTAATTATTTTCTTGAAGGAACCTACTCTTATACCAATTGTTGAATTACTGAGAGGGAGGGGCGGTGAATTAGTAATGAGCATTTATACCACTTATTAATCCTTTTAACCATAATTTATATTCCTTTAACTTATCCAAGAAAGTTCATATGATCTTCATCAATATAATCACGTTCATATGATCTTCATCAATATATTATTGTATCATTAACATTAACATTCACTAGTGCATCATAAAAAATAATCAACACAACATCAAAATACACATTACACCAGTATTTTACGTGGAAACCCAATGCAGGAGAAAACCATGAAATAATTTTTGTATATTTATTTAAGAATTACATTCAAGGAAACAACAACTTCCAATTCTCCATCTCCAACTGGAAGGAGGCTCTGACCCCTTAGTTTCTCAGGCTACAATCTGAGGGAAGTTCCAACTCCGCAATTCTATGGCTACAACTAGAAAGAGGCTACAACCTCCTATGTTTTTCGAATACAACTGGAAGGTGGCTACAACCACTTAGTTCTTAGGCTCCAAACTGAAGGAAGCTCCAAGTCTCTGATTCTCCAACATCAACTGAAAGGAGTATACAACCCCCTTTCCTTGCCCCGTCCAACCGCCCTGAAGGTAAATGCCAAATAGATGATGAAACCACTGCCACACTATCACTGTGAGATATATCATTGTAAACCTATACCAATATGTGCCAACATCCTATAACCAACCTGTTCCACTATCCTATAACCAACATGTACCTGTACTCATCCTGTACCAACAAATACCAATAGGTACATGTCATGTATGTGTTGGAGCACACGTACATACGTGCCCTTTCTATACAGTAGCCCACGTCTGTACGTGGCCTTTCTATACTCCAGCATGTGTACATATTATGACAAACTAGGGTTTTCACCTTTTCTGAAACTTCAAACACTTTGTTACCTCTATCACATCAACCTACAATATGTTAATGTGTATTTTAAGTAGTTGTTCCCTATGCATACATCATATTATATATCCATCAACCAAGTGCATCTATGTCTCTCTAGTCATATTCCAAACATGTGTGTGCAATCATGAATAAGTGTAATAACCCTCATATGGACTAGACATCAAACCCTCACTGATATGCAACCTCAAACCACACCAACAACTTCACCAACACATCACAACCACTTCAAAACCAAAACCCTCGACCATGTACCATGAAATACAAGTAATGGCTCAACACTTAAACCAACAAGGTGTGCCAATGAATAATACCAAGCATACCAGTGATGTATTTCTATAGATCTAGATCATACCATAAGTACCATACAACCAACAACGTTTCTAGGGAAAAATCCCAACCTCCAATAACCATATCTCAAGTATACAACAATATCCAACTACTCATAAGAATATGACATACCTTTTTAATCTGTAGATAGATCTGTTGTACCTGTTCACTTAGACCATCTTGGGAGCTTGATTTCAGAATTTGAGAACTTGACACCTTCAACAACTCAATATTTCGTGGCTTTTCCCACATGTACATGCCATGTTATACTTCCAACCCGCTTACGTGCACACCCTTCTCCACAACAACCTACGTACACTTCAAAAACTAGGGTTTTTCAATATTTTTGCAAATTCGAAACTTTCGTCGTCAACCCTTCGTGCTTCCTTAGACTTGTGTAACTTTAGATGTATCAATGAGTACCTGTAATAAGCCTTACACAACAATATATATTCAATATTCTAAATAAGTGCTAATAGGAGAGCCTTTCTCTCTTATTTATGCTTCCATGTAGCTTCCTCAAGGGGTTACCTTCTAACCAATTTAACCCAACTTCCTTCTTTTAGGTCTAACCCACTTCTAACCACTTGTCCACTTATAACCTCTTTATCCACAGATAGTAAGTTCTCCACTTCTAGTTGCAACTAATTTATTTTTAATTATTTTCTTATTGCAACAACTTAACCCATGATTAACTCCTAATTTCACCTACTTGACTAGTCAACTTCTTCTAGGAGCTTCTAGAATAATTTTACTTCTTTGACCTTCTAGATAACTGATGAGGGTTCTCCAACTTCACAAGGCCATATCTCTATAACCGTGAGGATTTATGTGATGTTCCACATATCACTTGAAATGGCATGACATGTACTATTCATCTGGAATAATATTACTTTCAAATATACTAATTTTCATACCATTATACATCAAACAAACGCAGGTGCCTTACCCATACCTTTGTGCTACCAAAATTTTCTATCAGACTTCTCCAAGGGTTGACATCAATATACAATATCACAGTATCACTCCCCAAGGGTCGACATCAATGAAAACCAACAATCCAAACCAACTTTCCATCAACCTAAACCAACTTTCCAACAACTCATTTGATTGTTGCATACAAACAATATCCTACATGCATGTCTTTTCTCATATGATTGTTGTATATTTCACTTATCTACAAGAAACCCTTTATTTAATACAAAGGTTTGA
>JASDQU010373198.1:36902-55105 GCA_032191745.1 Picea mariana
AAAATTGTTTATATTAATATTTTCTTAATTATATTTCCATATTTTAAAATCTCAGTGAATTTGCTCATCTTTATTTATTAATTGAATATTAAGTCTATCCAACATTAAAATGAACAAACCATGTCAACCATGTCAATTGTAGAGTTTTTTTTATGAAAAAATCAATTGATTATTCCTTTAACCAATTTCTTCAAACTCTTATTTTCTCAGGGACATGTTTTTCCGCATCAATGATTCCACACTTGGTATACATACCTACAAGATCATTTCCCACAACTACCTAAGGTTCCAATCCAACATTAATGATGTAGGCATGGCCTTGCTTTCCCTAGTTAAGAGTTGTTATGCTAGAAAATACACTAAGAATGTTGGTGAATATAGACATCTAATATGGTTTTATGCCTACTTGTTGCATTTCACAAAAAAATCAATTCTTCCGCAAGACATTTTGGGGATGACTTGACATCCACAATTTAAAAATCCATTAATAATTGTATTTTATGTAACTCAATCCCTCTCATGGTTCTCACTGAATAATCAATGAGCAACTTCAATTCTCTCAGACTTACGTTACATGTCAATCAGTGCATTCCAAACATAAATAAGAGACATCGATATAGATCTAATGACACAACCATGCCCTTGTAATCCCTTTTCAAGGTCTCTATCGTTGGCAAGTGTACTTAGACTACTAGAAAAATTAAACTAATCGAGCATATAACCTTTAATTTAGATCTTGCAAAACTATGTCAAGACCTTGTAGAATCCATTGATGAGATACCCTGAGATTAGGCCATTCCATGAAATCATGTCTTGTTATGGTTGGCATAAATCCCTCAACCTACCACATTTTGCATGCATATTAATGAGAGTGTTATATACAATTATAACCAACTTAAATATAAGTTTGATTTGTTAGGATATTTAGACACTTAGGAGTTAGTTAAGATCAAGTTGGTCTAATGTGTCGTTAGGTAAAAGTGTGTTTCTTTAATATGCATTTGTAGTTATGTAATGTGACGGTCATGATATGTTCCCGACATAGAGTAATCCGACAACTCATATTCTCCTCGATCTTAACATGCACATTGATTCGTGGATTAACACCTGATTGGTCCATGATATCTATTTACAGAGAATGGAGGGTCATTTGCTGATGATCGATTGTGAGAAACTCTCTGTAATATATTTTCTTTTGCATTAATAAATTGCCTCAAGTGGCCACATTGGCTAGAGCCATGGATGTTTACCCATAGGGGATTTACCACGTAAAAACATTGACGTGCTGATCTTTGATTTGGCTGTGTGAGTGGTTACTGAAGGTGTTCATCCTCTGTTGGAATACTTGTGTTGATACATGTTTTTTCAAACATGAATAAGACATACATGGACTATATCACCCCTTTGAAAGTGCCATCTCTATAATGTGTAACCTTTCAAGAGTCTATCCATAATGAACCACATGTCCATGGATTCTTGCAATTGCCCATATTTACAGAGTGACTTAACATCTTCACTAATGTTTGAAGTGCCAAAGTTGGTTTCTTATTCTTCAGGTTTTAAGTTTTGATTAGAAGCATTGAACCTTGTAACAATCATGACTAAAAACGGTGTACAAAATACCACGTGTCCGAGTAGTGTCTAGAACGGTGTACAAAATATACATTTCTTCAAGTTCAAGGAAATTTTCAACTGGCGACACCTATCAAGCATTAATATGAGGGCCTTCATATTCTCCTTTAACAGATTTAAAACCATCTAATCATCTAAGTACACCTTCAAAAACTTATAGATAAATCCTTAAAATCTACGACTGCAATCCTAGAAAATACTGCAAGTGCATTCTTCAATTTGAAGGGAATTACTGTGTAAGAAAAACAAGACCCATTCTATTGAAAATTTGATCTTAGTTTGATCTTATTCCACAATTCACACCTCGTGATATCCTGAGAAGCCATCTGTGAAGGAGTAAGTCTCACGTCCACCCATGTTTTCCAGTACTCCATCGGTAAATGGTGTGGAGAATGGATCATTTATGCAGGCCGCATTTAATTTGTGTAGGTTGACACAAATACTTATGTCACCTATATTATTTTGTTGCACCACCATTTGTATAATTGAATCTGAATCCTTCACGGGGAGAATGATTCTGGCTTCCGACATTCGATCCAATTCTTTACGCACCTTCTCCTTATAATTGGGATTGAGGTGATATGGTCTCCTCTTCACTGGTTTAGCATTAGGTTGTAGCTGAATTTTCATGGCACTGAGGGATCCCATAATACCTTTCATCTATGAGAAGAGGTATTCATACTCTTTAAGCAAGTCTACCACCCATGTTACTATTCCTTGGTCCAAATAGTCCCCAATTAGGGTCATCTTCAGTGCTTCTTTTGTACCAATGTTCTATTTTTTTTCTTTATTGAGCGGCCATAGTCTGACGTAGTGCTATCATAGGCCTTCCCTTGAACCACACGTTCACCCTCTGTTTCTTGGATCTGTACTCCCACGGGTTTTTCTTCATCGATGTCATTGTTGTCAATCTTCCAACAGTGTATTTCCTGCTTTATTTTTTCTATTGGCTTGTGATAAGCGCATACAAATTTTGATGTGGTGTTCTTTGGCTGGCGACGAAAGATGAAATACTTAATTCTCAAGAGTTCCTCCTTCTGCGCTGGGATTTCCACCATGAAACTTAATGTCATGCAAAATTGTGTACTAATGCTTCCCTAGTCTCCCATTTTCCTTCTTGTTCCCTCATGGATGTACTAGCTTCTAGGTACCATTTCCATGGTATGGAAAAACCTATGGACCCATTGGGTGTGAGGGGTGTGCTTTGTTTTCTAGCACCTCTCAGAAAAGAAAATGTGCTCTTGAGGACCTTCAATACCCTTATATTAGTTTACTAGCTCAAATTCGGTTTTGGGCTAGAACCTGACCTTTATAAACTCAACCACATGTGCCCATTCCTGTATGTCCCCATGGGTGTGTCTCCCACCAACGCACAAGTATTCCTTTGATGACTACATCCATGGCTTATATCCTTTGGGTCTCTAGGATCGCTTCCTTTGTCTGCACCAAAAATGTGTCAACTAGACTTGCCCCATCAAATCTTGGTGCATCACATAACTCTGATCCAATCTAGTGCATTACCTTTTTAATTCGTGCACATATCCTAGTGGAAACTTCATAAAGCTTATGTTTCCATATCTCTATAGCATCCTTTGAATCCATATCATATGAGCGCACACTTCTCCAACTCAGCTCGCCATCAACCATGGGGTTGACATAATCCTCCCTGCACCTTGTAATATTATAAATGTTCTCAATGATGGAGCTCTGTGCATCCTCATTCACATGATCATTATATATGTCGCCCTCATTTGGATCCAATGGTGCAATGGCACACAAGGTATCGATTTTAAAGGACATTTTTCGTTTCTTCATATTCAAGACAACATTGTTTTCAAATGCCCTGTCAATACCAAGTAGAGACGGGTAGGGATCTGATTCATCCATGATATCAATCACTTCAAAATTTCATTTGATTTTCACCCCTTCAATCTTCATCTCCACTTGCTCTAGATGACCGATGAGATATATTTAGTATTGGTTAGCCAACCTGATTTGGATGGGGTATCATGTCTAGTTTGGCTTACCCATCAACTCCTAATATTTCTTCAGCAAGATGTTCACATCAAATCCAAGGTCCAACATTGTCCATCTCATAGCTTCTTATTTCAGTTGTCATCTTGAACTCTCTTCTTGTGCACTTCTAATTTCTCACCTAACACACATCTCGTTCTCGCAACGGGGTAGATATATCCATATTGATATCTTGTTCTCCCATACATCTTGTCAACATATGGGTTAACATTTTTGCAGCCTCAGGGCCACTTAATATTTTAAGGAAACAACAAAAGAATTTACTTACTTGGTCCTCTAATTGCCCGTCACAAAAAGCATTGTGTTGTGCTTCTTCTCATGTTGTGTGTCGTAACACTTCACGTGCACGTTCTTCCTCTATTTCCTTTTGTTCATACTGCTGTGCCTCTTCACGTATGTGGGCTTCTTTCAACAATATATGTTGCATGTTGTATCTCCTTGCATGGACGATATTCCTCCAATGATTTTTGTGTGGCGCACTATAATTCCTCACATATGCGATATACTCCAATAATATGTGTGTGGTGTGTTGTACCTCTTTGTGCACTCAAGCTTCCTCTAGTGATATTTTTGTCATACTTTGTAACTCTTTGTGCGCTCTATCCTCCTCTAGAGCCCTTTGTGCGTCATGTAGGAATTGATTTTGTTGTACGACGTCAAACTTGGGAGGTTCAAGTGTCGCTTTTCTGATCTCTCCTTCTAGCTCGAAATTCACATTCTAATTCCATTCCCATTCAAATTCCTCATCGGGTCACCACCCTCACATTAGCTTCTTCCTCTGGTTTCTGATCTTCGCATGGTACCACAATCACCATATTGTAGTGCACCTTCTTTTCTTCCCACTTTTCCAAAAAATTTGGGAAATCTTCTGTGACATGCTCTGTACTATGGAAATACCCATAGAGAGTGTGCAATTTGGTATAGATTCGTGACGTGTGTCCCACTTCACCACTACTAAAGTAAATGGGTGGTCTTCCTCCACCACCATTGTATCCTCATCTTCGTCCACACCCATATTCTCTTCTCATACCTCCTTAATATCCCTCTGTATCCATTCCTTCGCGGTCACCACCTTTTTTTTCTTCATAGACCCATAAGGCATCTGCAGTGTGCTCCTACATCAATTGAAGTGACCAAGAATTGTTCACATTGTACCCCATGGATTTGCAAAACTCACAAAATGAAGTATGTGTAGTCTTCTAATATTTCTATAGTGTCGGACAATGGGGAGGTATATGTCCCCATTATCTGCAAATCTCACACCACTTGATCTGAGGTCTAGTTGGAATGTATTCGATGTGCTCGTCACCATGTAGCTTCTCAGCATAGGACATTTGTTCCTATGGTGACCTTTTGTGCAACACATAGTACACCATATATGCTCGCACACCACCTTATCCTTAGGCATATCTTGTAATTGCATTGTGAGATTTTTGAGCTGAGATTGTACCTGTGCCAGTCCTATTGATGTCTCACCACCTCTTGGTGTAGCTTCTAGGAACATTACAATATCCATGACCTCCATCTGAGTTGTCACCTTCTACTGGGTGAGTAGGACTCGAATGTGGGGTAGAAGTCCTACAATAGACCACTCCCTATGCTATACATCTTGGATATGAAATGTTAATTTATCCAACAATAAATTAAACTAATGGTTATAGTCCCATACAATTTCTCCTTCCCGTTGCTTGATCTATTTGATCTCATTGATACAATGTGATTCTAACTTAGGCTTTTGAAACTCCCTAATAATATCTCTCTTAATCTTCGTTAGGGACCTAGTTTGTGCCACTGACATACTCACCTTGTACTTCATGTACCACATCGAAGTTCTGTCTCTGAAGGTAGTCTCAAGTTGCTCTATCTTAGACGCTTCATTTGTGATTCTTTTTACACATAAACCAATTTTGTTCTGCATCATCTCTTCCTATCCCATGGAACATGGGTAGCATCAAAGATGTATTTTGGTTCTCCATACTAGATCTGGTATTGTGTCCTCCCTACTGAACACTAGTTGGTGGTGGTATTGATACTGATATTGAAACTCTTCCTAGTGAAGTATCGTTGACTTCGACCTCTTCTTCACTCGTATCTTCTCCTTTCCTTTCTTCTACTCTTTCTTCTTCTACTCCTATCTCCGCACTTTCTTCGTTTCTTTCTTCTTGATTAAAAATGTGCAAGGGGGGTGGTTCAAGGAGGGGGTTCCTCCATATTCTCTCATTATCCTTAGTGAGGGATCCCAAATATCTTCCTACTTGTAGCCGCACAAGCCATTTATAATAGTTAAAGCCTCTTCCCCTTCTCAGAGGGGTCCATCACCATCTTCTACCACACAGACTCTACTACTTTGCATATCTTCCTATGATATGAATACATCTCCTAATATCCAAGGGGATCTAACTTTGTCTTCTCTGACCCTACTCCCACTACTCTTAGTATCCTCACTTGATGCCCTACTCCTAATGTTGCGTCTCTTTGATGGAGTTTCTCCTTCTACTCTTCTATCTAGCACAAAATTGTCTCCCACACATCCTCGTAGTGTAGTCTCTTTTCTCTTCATTATGGATTTGACCCCTTATCCTTCAACCATTCCTATCCTTTTTACGCTCCTCTTCTTGACTTTCCTCCTTATCTCATCTCTTCTTGTGTATCTCTCGACTCTTTTTCTCTTCTCGATCCATTGTTGGCCCTCGACCAAGTTTTGAGGAAATCTTGGTCATGTTTGACCACCTTTTGGACTTCGACGTAGTGATCGAGGATGGAGCGCCCAGGCGGAGCTGAGATCATGGATCTCACTTGTTTTGTGGGCTTTATTGACCCAACAACGGGTTCTTAGGGTTTTGTAATGGGTTATGGGATGTCAGCCCATGGGTTTACCCATGTTTAGGCCTTATTGTAAAAGTATAAATAAGTAGGAATGTATGATAGAAAGGAGAGTCGAGAGAGGTGATGTAAGAGACTTAGAGAGCGAAGTCTAAGTGTCTAAGTGCAAGTAGTTTTGAGTGCTTTGTGCAACAAAATGTGTATGTAAGGCTCTGTTCTTGATAAAGGAATTGGCTCTGTGCCTTGACGTACTTTTGGGAAGGAGGATCTGGTGCTCAGTGCGCAGATCTCATGTCCTCTACAAAGCTAGGCTATGTGGCTTAGTGCATAGGAGCAGATGAATGTATGAAATTGAAGAATAATAAAGAAGATGAAGCAGTTGGTGGATGTAGCCCCACACTGGGGTGAACTACGTATATCTTGTGTCTTTTGATGTGCTGTTTATACTCTAAATTTGCTTAGTGATTTTCTTATCATGTATGTTGGATACATCTAATGTTGCTTAGTGCCTCACATGTGTTAAGGATGAATGAATGTTAGATATAACTCTGTGCTATGTGCTAAATAGTTGAAGTTCTTAATCTTACTATTACTGCGGTGATCTATCTTAGGGTTTGTTCTGTGATGTTAATAAAGATAATGGACTAATGCATATCCTCTTCTAAGTGTTATTAAATTACTTTGTGAAGCATTATAATCATAGATCTATGTCCCAGCTTGGTTACAGACACCTGAGTCCTGTAACCCCCCTGCCTCTACCTCTGGTGAGACTTCGCCTACTTCGCAGGTGTTGCCGAAAGGGCCGGTAGTTAGGGTTTTTTTGGTGCGTTATTGAAGCGTTGAACCTTGGGTCTTCCCCTGTGCCAACAAATGGTTCCGTTGCCGGGACCTGAAACTGTGATTGCTGGGAACTGAATAAAAGAAAATCTTTGTGCATAGATCTATTGCTGTAGTGCGTAGTTCTCTACTTGACTTGCGAAGCTCTGTGCTAAGAAAGAAATCCGATTTGAAGAAAAGAGGTAAGATCTTAAAAGAGGTAAAGCTTTGTACTTTGATAAGAGTAATATACAAGAAAGTTTTTGTTTCGAAAGCATGAATTTAGGTATGTTTAATAGATTCTGTCCTAGTCTGAAAGCTAGGGCACAGTTGGAAGAAAGAGTCGATCTGAATAAATTTGATAGAAGTAAAGAAAGAATGTTATTCCTATGTATAGAAATAATTTTTGGAATAAAAAATGGATGCAGGAACCTAGAAATAAATTTTGCAGATTGCAGGTCCAACACTGTGATCCTAGTGCACAGTATAGGAGAAGTTTGGGAACTTACAAGAGAAAGAGAGGATTGACACTATGTTATAACTGCAGAAGATTGGGACATATTGCTAAGGAATACCATCGTACAGGCCCTATTTGTCTTTGTTGTAAAATTGTCGGTCATGAAGTTGAGGATTGTCCAAAGATGATTGCTAAAGTTGAACGAATGAACATGAGACAAGAAAACTATGAAGGAAGTCAAGAGAATAAGAGCATGTTAGAGAATCATCAAGAGAAAGAATCAGAAAAATCTCAGACTATGTCATCACAATTGAAAGAAACGATGAATGATCACAAAAATGTCAGTTTACCAGAGATCTTGAAGGTAAAACAATGAATAAATGCAAGAATAGGAGACTTCGACATAGACTGTGTCTTGGATGAGGAAACACAAGTAAATAGTATGACAGAAGGAACTTGGGAAATTTTGGGAAAGCCTACTATGATACCTTCATTGGGAAGGATAGGCTTGTTCAAGGGAAAGATGAGAACCCTATGTGGAAGAGTTACTAATGTACCTGTCGTTATCCATGGAACATCAACTGAAGAGGAATTTGAAGTCATTAATTTTGTTGAGAACAATGCCCCGTTCCCACTTTTATTAGGAAATACTTGGATTGAGAAGGATCATATCATAAGGAAAGCAGAGGAAGAAGCTACAGAAAAGAAAAAGCAATAACTAAGGGATTTTATAGCTAGAAAAATAGATCGACTAATAGAAGAATGAGAAGATAAGTCGAAGCAACAGAGGGCAAGAGAATTAGTTGTCGAAGTTGAAACAACACAAGAAGGTTTGAAGGACCTATCCATGCAAGAAAAAAGAAAACCCACCCTGGAATTAATAAGAGAAGAGGTATTAACTTCAAACTCTTTGAGAGCACATCAACAATGCGAAGTCACTATGCTAAGAGAAGATAAGAATAAGAATGGAAAGAGAATTCCAGAAATAATTAGAGAGATTCACATCGCAGGAAAGAAGGCAAGGAAGCTCAGTAAGAAGAAAGCCAAGTTGGAGAAGCTACAGGGAGTTACAAAGAATAAATGGAAGACGTCGCAGGAGGCAGGTTTGGAGGATTTGACCTCATCGGAACAACAAAACCGCGCAGAATAGGACTTTGCCCCGACGAAGCTATATGACCGTTGGAGGTGCCCCGACCATTAGAACGACGCTCCAGAATGGCCAGGAAACACATTTATGGGAGGATGGAACATGTTTGGGACGTTGAGACCGCACCATAACAGACAAATTAATGGAAGCATTGCTGCCCGTTGGAAGAATCCGTTACGGCTCTCGCTTATTTAACCCGTCGGATGCTGCGCTGAGACCAATTTTTTCCACATGTGATTATCTGAGACAAGAAGAGAAGTCATTGTGTGTCGAGTTGTGCTATCAGACCTCACCATTCATTGTTTACTCCACATTTCCATTCGCCTACTCCGATCTGCCTATTAAAATTGAGAATTTCGGGTGAACACACTGAGTTAGAGAAGTCCGTCGAGGAGGTTCTTAAGAAGTTTATGGCTGATAAAGCTATGTCTAAAGGAGTACATGCGTCATCGACCAGCGGAATCTAGGCTTCCCCTTCGACTGGACGACGTTCTGGCCGTACCAACCCCATGACTGAGAAACGAAGTAAGCATCATAGAGATATGACGAATGCGAAGAAGATCTCGTTGATCTTACCAGATTATATCCCGCCTTTGGTTAACCGCGACAACATACCATGAGACTTCAAATATAATTTGATCACCATGTACATCCCGAAGGGAATATGCGTAGTTGGGAGTCAGTTGGGATAGATCCCATTACTAAAGAACAATGACTTTAACCTTGGAGATAGAAATAACTACGCAATGCTAGCACCCCACAAATACCTTACGAAGAACACTAGGAAGAAGACTTGCCTGGTCTCCCAGCCTTGGATTAAGGAGCTCACGCAGTCCACTATACTCAATGTGATGAAGATTCCCCATTTTGGCCGACACCATCAGGTTAATGCTTGCGTTAAACTCCTCTTGTCGCGCTACCATGGAGGATACTTATGGCTCGACCGATGGATTACTCTGGATCCAACGCTCATCCACCTGATTACTGGATTGAGCATGCAGGGACCCAACCCTCAACAATTTTACCCAGTGAAGACCTCAGATCGCTCCCTGGCCCAACGCATCAAGGAAGCATATGATGAAGTCGATAAGGGAAAGCGAGGCTACAAGGTAGCCTCTATCCAGGATGGCACAATGCGCCTCACTTGCCAACTCATAGCTGGAAAGATCGCAAGAAAGAATTGCCCCACACAGTTCACCGAGTTCGTGGTGGACCTCGCAGGAAAGTGCGTGGAGGGAATGTAAATGAATTGGGTGAGTTACCTCGTCAATGAGCTCGAGAAATACTATCGCGAAGCTCATGATCAGGGATACGAGTTCCACTTTAGTTGGATTCTCGTATTGATTGCATTTGTTGCTTGGAAAATGTCGAAAGGAGCCACCTTCCCGAAGATCGAACCATCAGAACCGTTGGCCACTAGGTTCTCTACCTTGTGGTACACCAACGATATGTCGAAGAAATGGAAGTCGAACGCTGTGTTCCATGCCTATTATCAACAAATGAAGGTTTCCATTGAAGCCTTTCCAAGCATGACACCACATACCTTGCACCAGTACCGAACTTTTGTGAAGTTTCACGCAGATCGACGTTTTATATATATCATTCCGCGCAGAGATGAGAGAAAGAAAGAGTTTCTATCATATTACAATGTATCAGACGATGACATGGAGAAGATCACGAAGTATTGGCCGGAGTAGTTCCTTGTACTGGTCGATGATGCAGAACTCTCCGACCCCGACATCATAGGAAGCCCCTTGGTCACCCAGGTCGAGCATGCTAGATAGTCGAGTGGGAAGAATAAAAGGAAAAAGGGGGAAGCCCATAATATATAGACTGATGAGGAGGAAAATGCCTCTGAAGAAAATGGACCTGGATCGCCCACAGGAGGAGGAGGAGGAGAAGACTAAGTAGATGGACAAGGAGGAGGGGATGAAGGAGAAAAGCAAGGAGTAGGCGAAGTTACACCGTCGAAAGATTCCCCTACTGAAACACCACAAAAGAGGAAGTTTTCTTCGTAGAAACCTTTGACAAGAAAGAAGACCCATGCCAGTAATCCCAACTAGAGACCACACTCACAGAGGATGATATCAGTCTAGTCTGCGGAGCCATGGAGGATGCATCTGAATATCTCTTGCAGAGATATGAAGCGAAGCAGGAGGAGTTGTATGGAAGGGTTGAGAAGGAATTCAAGGAAATAAAACAGGCTATTCGATTTGTCCACGCAGTACCCACTGCGCCTTCCTCGTCGGATACTATAGAATTGGGGGATGAGCCTACCCAGTTGAGAAGGCTAGCAGATGAGACAGAGGTTCGACTTCAAAAAGTCCAAGAAGAAAAGGAGCAGGCTATAGAAGCCCTAAAGTAAGAGAAAGAGGAAGTCTTAGAGAAGCTAAGAGTTGCGCGGTACTGCGTAACCACCTATGAAAATGAGAAGGATGAGTTTCAGGCGATGCTCGAGGAGGACAAAGAAAATATGCAGAGAGAAAAGGACTAGCTGCTTGCGAAGCAGATTGCGTTTAAAGAAGTGGTGAATAAATCACTTCTCTATGTACCCGACTTGGCACATGAGGGAAAAGAATTGGTTGAGATTCAAGTGGTGAAGCTCCTTGAGGCCATCCAGAAGCTTCAAGTGAGGATAAAGGAGTTGGATATTCAAGAAGTACCGAGTTCTCTGCAGGAGGTGCACGATCAAAGGGAGGAAGTCACTAAGAATGCAGTTGGAAGGATCAGATCCCTCGCCTCAGAATGCAAACAAGTGAGCGATAGAAATGCACAGACTTATGAATGCCTCACAGAAGATCCAGAGCTAAGGAAACTTGAAGCACAGTTACAGGAGGCACAACAGTAGGCACTGTCAGTACAGGCACAGATGAAGCTACTCACTGCAGTCGAGAGAATGAAAAGATCACAAGAAAAACGTGCGGTACAACAAAAGATTACTGCCATTCAGGGCAGAGTAATGGAAGTCGCGCAGAAGCTGCAACCTGTGTAGAATAAGGCCTGCAAGGTGTTTGAAGAAATTGAAGGACAAGGCTCACAACTGGACCAAGTGGTTGTGACAGTGGAACAACGCCTGGAAGGGCCTGTTACAGAGCAGATGATTCAAGAGCTCACTAAGCAGGAGGCTTAGGAGAAGCAGCAAGTCGAGGTCGCTCGAGTGAAGCTCGAGGACTTCGAAGCAATGTTTCCTAGACCTGAGTGACTCAGGACGAGTCATAGGTGAGTGTTGGGGGCCTATTGGCCCTTGACCAATTTTTGAGGAAATCTTTGTTAGGTTTGACCACCTTTTGGACTTCGATGCAGTGAACGAGGATGGAGCACCCAGGCGGAGCTGAGATCGTGGATCTCACTTGTTTTGTGGGCTTTGTGGACGCAACAAGGGGTTATTAGGGTTTTGTAATGGGTTATGGGATGTCGACCCATGGGTTTACTCATGTTAGGAATTATTGTACAAGTATAAATAAGTAGGAATGTATGATAGGAAGGAGAGATGAGAGAGGTGATGTAAGAGACTTAGAGAGAGAAGTATAAGTGGTTAAGTGCAAGTAGTTCTTAGTGATTTGTGCAACAAAATATGTATATAAGGCTCTATGCTTGATAAAGGAGTTGGCTGTATGCCTTGAACTATTTTTGGGAAGGAGGATCTGGTGCTCAGTGCGCAGATCTCCTGTCCTCTACGAAGCTAGGCTCTGTGGCTTAGTGCACAGGAGTAGATGAATGTACAAAATTGAAGAATAATAAAAAAGACGAAGTAGTTGGTGGACGTAGCCCCACACTGGGGTGAACCACATATATCTTGTGTCTTTTGATGTGATGTTTATACTTTAAGTCTGCTTAGTGCTTTTCTTATTATGTATGTTGGATAGATCTAATGTTGCTTAGTGCCTCACATGTGTTAAGGATGAATGAATGTTATATCTAACTCTGTGTTGTGTGATAAATAGTTGAAGTGCTTAATCTTACTGTTACTGTGCTGATCTATCTTAGGGTTTGTTCTGCGATGTTAATAAATCTAATGGACTAATTCATATCCGCTTCTAAGTGTTATTAAAGTACTTTGCGAAGCGTTATAATCACAGATATGTGTCCCAACTTGGTTACAGACACCTGAGTCCTGTAACCCCCCCTGCCTCTACCTCGGGTGAGACTTCGCCTGCTTCGTAGGTGTTGCTGAAAGGGTTGGTATTTAGGGTTTTGTTGGTGCATTGTTGAAGCGTTGAACCCTGGGTCTGCCCCTGTGCCAACATCCATTCTCTTCTCACCTCATCTCATCATCTTATGGATCCCTCCCACTAGATCCATTCTCTCTATATCCCCCCCCTTCTTTCCATCACCCCCTTTGCACGAGGGGGTCTACTCGACCATCCTATCAGGCTCCATATGCATCATCCCCTTCTCCATAAACTACCTCTTGATCCACAAGGGGATTTATTCCAACAATATTTTTCTAGGGCCGATGAAAAATTGTCTTTCATCCTCATTGAAAGACTTGTTGTATTCAATGACGAACTCAACAATGTATCCTTCCTTAACTTGGTCGAACTAGAAGTCAATCGCTCTGGCCCACTTATTTTCCAAATATTTCAATCTATTGACCATAGTCTAGTCCCATACCAGTGGTTCTTGGGCTCCCAATGTAGTGTTATTCATTGTTTTCCTCTTTAACCATTCATACAACAAAAAAGGGAACTCAACAGAGAAAAGTTCATGGAAATCAATATAGATATACCTTTTTTTCCATCTTTCAACATTGGCCAGTAGGTTCTTGGTCTCGTGTTGTGAAAACTCATCTTCCTTCTCAGATAACTAGTCTTGTAATTCCTCCCGAGACAGTTTTCACCTCATTCTTTCCCTTCATCATGCAATAAAAAACCTTTAGGTCCAGTAAACATAACCATTTGTTGGTTCTTGTTCCTCTCATTGGGGAGTTAAATACCCAAGGTTCATCAAGCTTTACCAACAAAACCCCAAGGTGTCAACATTATCAATCTTCAGTCGAGGATCGAATAAGGTATCACCCAAGATGCCATGAGAATCACAATACCATTAGTCTTGTGTCAAATTCAAAGGGATAACACATATAGGAAAATATCCCAAGAATACACCCATTCTTTTATTCATAGCTAAGCAAAAAAATTCCATACATCAGAAAGTAAACATACATACTGTAACACCCCTGTTTCCCCTAGCCTGTAATTAATCATTTCTTATGATCACCATGCTATGGCATGGGAACAAAGTAAATGTATAATTTTTTTAGGTTTCCAGTGACTAGCTATGGGGGTGAAGCCTTGAAGTACTGGCCATGATATCACTAGAGGAAAGAGTGAGGAAACTGTGGAGAGGGTTCATTATGTCAAAATGAACCAAATTTCTCCTTGCTAAAATAATAAGCCTCATCTTGATCCCAAGGAGAAATTAGTTAATGAAAGAATGACCGGTGGTTGAAAATTCAACTACCCCCTTAAATGGAAGCATGGAGGGTTTGGCTGAGGAGGCAGAAAGATGTCAGCCTGAAGTACCATAGAGGGAATTTTTTACTGTAGGCCCATAATGACCTAAGTTTTCTTCTAACAGAAGGAACATGACAGGTTTAGAGCCTTCCCGAGGAGGAGAAAGGCGTGCAAGAACACACATAAAGACAAACAAGAGAAGAAATAGACGATGATAGATAAAGAGAGGCTCTCCGGAAGGGAAGCGCTAAAGGGTTGAGTGGTTTTGGTTACCAGAGAGAATAGAATGAGAACCCCTTAGAGACAAGTGCCGTGAGATTGATGCCGAGGAGGCATCTCATAAACCTCATAGAGGCAGTGATTTGACGAGGGTCGTGGATCTGGGAATCCATTGGAGATCTCTCTCAACTGTTAGATCAAACCTAGTGAAGGGGTAGCGCTAAGTACTTCGGCGAAGTCCCACTTCAGGAAAATAGAGGTGATCTAACACCAAAACTCCCAAATGCTAGAGTTGGGAAGTTAATCTCGACCTTTGAGGGTAGAGGGACGCGTGTCCACATATCAATGACTATCCAGAAGTTCGATTATCCGAAGGTATTGAAGTGTAAATACAATAGCGCACAAGTTTCCTGAAGCCCCGAATTTCGGAGTAAATCCTAGCCATGGACGCTAGGTGCACGTGGTGATATATTGGACGTGGTTCAGAGTTCAAAACTCTGGGAGGAAGCTGGAAACTACACACCAAAACTCCTGAATTCCGAAGTTGAGAAGTAATGCGGATCGTCGATCTAAGGACCCTTCAGGATCTCTCTCAACCATACAATCAATGAAGATGAAGGACTTATTACAATACTTTGGAGAAGTCCTACTCCAGAAGGAAAGGAGTGTGGAGTGGGTAGAAATCCTCGAACATCGAAGTTACGAATTAACTTTAGTCGTAGATTCAAGGATCTATGTGGACACACCTCGACCATGGGATCTAAGGGGTATTGAGAGATAGTTGGTGAGAACTCTGAAATTCAGAGCTTCAAAAGGTTTGGAAAGTAGATGAAGCTAGGAACCCTCAGAGGATGCCAGTCCCAGATTGACGTGGCACGCTGACGTCACCTACGGTGACGTGGACCCCTACCCTGTATGCCATGTGTCACCCTCATTTGTGCTGCCAACAAACTCTAAATTCCATTAGAACATGACAAGTGTCACCTCCTGACAAGGACACATGTCACCCCTGGCCTCTGCCACGTGTCATCCCCCTAGTGCATGTATGTTTGGCCAAAGGTTGGTGGAGTACCTGAGACTTCGAGAGTTCGGGAAGAATGGGAGGCTAGAACATTGAGAGTAAATCCGCTTAAGGGTCGGACTCACCTGTACTTGTCTCTGCATATACTACATCACCATGTGTAAGTGGGGACCCTTCAGAAGTCTCATACTTCGAGACTTTAGAGGATTTGTGCATAGAATGGAAAAGAGGCGTTCGACGTCGAAGTGTCAAATGTCGAACTCTCCCCTCACTTAAGTTTTCAATGAGGAACAAGCTTTGTCGTGGGATTGGACGGTGGATGGAATTCCACCATGGATGTAGGAACTTGGAGACGATACATGTGAGGTGTATCCACATGGGTGCCACATGGCCTTTGACTAATGATGCTCATAGAAATTTGGAAGGGCATAACTTCTGAACCAGAGCTCGGGTTGGATCATGGCGATAGTGGTTGGAAATATCTTGACGAGCAGAAGCTGATGGAGATCCTAGAATTAGGATTTGAGATAGTTAAGGAAAATGAAATTATGATGCCCCATCCATTAAAAGAGTATTTAGGGGTTAGGTGTGTTGCAAATTGGTATCAGAGCATTGCAACAACACTTGGCCAGTTTGGGCTCATGCACTAGTCGCATTCAAATATTATTAGAGAACTTTAAGGGGTAACACCCTACCTTACCCCCTTCTATAGGAAATTTGTCTGAACCTCTACTGAAGAGAGGAATGAAACCTTCTACTGTTGATAGATGTTTTGGAAATCTGCACTGTATGTTGGTAATGTTTCCAAATAAATAAGTTGGCTTCACTTTACAATTGTCCATGTTGTTGTACAATCATAAGATTAGGTTACCAAGGCTAAGATGAGCCTGTTGAGAATATTACTGCTGAACATAAATTATCTGCATAAGTTCCTTGAGTAAAAGGATGCAGATTAAAATTTAGTTGGTATCATACCTGACGAGATTGAATCATGCTAGTCTGTGGCAAAGGAAGTCTATCATTTCTTTTGGGAAATGATAGACAATCCTACAGGAGTAGGATTATGTTGATGGGCACTAATAACAAGACTTGGATGTGAATGGATTGAAAGTATCTGTAGCAGTAATAATTAATGCTTTAATAAAGGATTAAACCCAATATATGTGCATGATCCCTCACAATCGGGGGATTGATGGAAATGGTAAGGTCAATTTAATTGAACTATAATGAATAAAAATTGTTGCTGGAATAATCCGGTAAGCAAGTAAAAAGGCACCCTATAGATTGAGAACAACCTTCATGAAGGTAGGAGTGAAGTGACAAGAGCGAGTTCAAAATCTCATGGTTGTGATAGGGGAGTGTGAATCCCTATTAACTTCAAGATGTGTCTATGGAAGAGGAATTGTTTTGGTGACCATTCTCTAAAAAGGGATAACATGTGTAACTCTCGGGTTTCGAAGGGAACTGTGAAACAAATTTTGTTTCTGGGTACAGGAATTGTTAAGCAGGATGTTTCTAATCAATCTGATAAACAAAGCTATAGAAATATGGAGTGATTGAGTGAGAAATCACAACATCCTCCCTTTCTTGTTGGATAGGAAACTAATCTGCCAGAATTCGTATGGGAGGAGGAGAGGGACCTCCGTCCCTGGTTGTTGCTGAACAAAAGAAAGAGTTCTAGGTGTAATGGTTAAGACTAATTATGGTCTAAAGATACTCTGGAGTTTTGTATTAAAATACTTAGTAAGAAACATACTTCGAAATTGTATTAGGGCTTTAAGGAATTAGTCCAAATGTTATTAGAAATTAAAATTATTATAAATGAGGTAAAATGGTTAATTAAATGATTGATCGTGAATTTGCTAAATGAAGTGTTGGGGAACCTCTAGATTCCCAATGGGTCAGATTGACATCTAGTGGTGGATGGTAGCCATATATATATGGTTTGAATCATAGTGAGGGGAATCTAGAAAAGGATTTCCCTGATCGAAAGGTCTGCTGATCAAGACCAGTTGGAAGCTAGATTGGTTGTTTTGTTACCTTGGGCATGGTTATAATTTCCCAAAATGTATTTATGAGTTGGGAAATGTTTTTATGGAAGCTGAGGTAAGAGTGTTTTCTTGCTAGTTTTTATCATATAGAAAGGGAAACATAGATATGAATATCTCTGTTAAACTTCCAGGTGGATATTATGTGAGTGCTTGCAAGTTCTCAACCGAGAGGCAAGCTCAATGTTGAGTATCTCTATGGAACTTGTCATGAGAATGGCAGTAAGATCCTTGTGAGAAGGATTTGGAAGTTTGATATGTCGATGAAGGACATGGAAAGGGGTACAAGCAATGAGCTTGCATGATCAATGTTTAGCTATGTTTGTATATGCTTGAGTGCACGAATTTGATGTAATGTGAGGTTGCTTGATATGAAGACTGATATTAAGGCCAAATAGATATGAATTAATGATATTAAAGTACAAGTAATGCACATATATGATGAAAGAGTAAATGAGCAAGGATGCTCTGTTGTCATGATAAAAGGAAACATGATTATGCCTTTGAGGACCGCATGAGAACAATTGTGAACAATCATGAGCTAAATGATTTT